>JAHZNI010002142.1:0-10614 GCA_027744415.1 Seira ritae | reverse complement strand
GAATCGACCTTACTCGAGCTTTTGGAATCATCATAATTATTCCTCCTTCTCTGCGGAAGAGTGTTCGCCTTCTTCCTTTCCAGATACCAACTGTACCAGTCTTGGACAGCCGAGTCAACCTTTTCTTTCTCGAGAAGTTTACGCTTTTCCCAAGGAGACAAGGTTGTTGTGGTAGTTGAAGGAGGAGATGGCGATGGTAACGGTAAAGGAGATCTTGGGGAAGTTGAGATGGCTTCGCTCTCTTCCTGACGGATTCGCCAGACTGGCTTCATGTCTGCATTAGGATTTTTAAAGGAGTACTGGTAAGGCCTGGCATTCTCCTTGTTTGAGGATGAGGGTTCCGGTACTTCATCTGAAATTATGATAAGACTTGAAATTTAGAAATTATTCAAACTACATGAGCAGTTAAAATGCAGAAATTAATGACAATTTTACGTCGTAAATAAGTATATACCTGGGAAAACTATTTTGACAGATTCCTTAGGAAATCCTCCTGATCTCTCCGCAATATTCAAAACAGGCTCTTTCGACGGAAACACGAACTTGTCATGGTAATTGTCCTGACGCCTGAGCTGCCGATATTTCCAGTTCCAGTTTTGATTTGCGGAATTGTCATAATAATTCAGGATCGTGGGTATCGCCACAGGAACAGGATATGCGTAGCACTGTCTAAATCCGAACCACTCTGAACAATACAGCATTAATACGAAACAGGCTGAAGTGAGCACTTCCATTTTGGACTGGAAATAATTTCTTTAAAAATATTTCCTACGATCTAGTGCAACGAGACTGTTCACAGTCTCAAAAAATTAGGAAAGTTCCAGCTCGAACTAAAGTCAAAACACTCAAAAATGAAAACCACAAAAAAACAAAAATACAATATACGAAATTTCAGAGGTCACTCGTTTCCTCTTCTCCCTGTCACGTCAAAGTTATATCTGAATCTGAACAGTATTCCACGGGCCAAAAACACTTTTTTCGTTTGATGGGCTAGTAATGAGGGCTAATAGCCAGCTTTGGTTTTTTTGTGGGAGAACGAAAATTGCATGAAATTTAAGGCTTTTTATTGCATCGTGACTTCTGCCGAATTTGATTGCTCCAGAAAAAAGTGAATTGAAGGGGAAAGAAGTCAATGCAAAATGCAATCGTCTTGTTGGCCGGTCAAACCACAAATAAGCTCTGGGCCGAGACTAAACACTGCTTTAAATTGTGGCAGTCATGAATCACGCACAACTAGAACAACTGCTACAAATATATCATATCATGTAAGAAGGAGGGGTACGTGAAACAAGAAAAATAAAATGCCAACCATGCTACATTCTGATGTCCGAGCAGTAAAAACGTGAAGTCGACCCATCAAATCAAGCTAATGGGATGACGTAACGTTTGGGTTTTCTGGAGAGCAAGTTACGTTGACCGAATCCGCACATGGGAGTCCAAGCTTGTTGAATGAAAATAGTCAGGCTGGCCAGAATTATTGATTTCGGTGAACTTTGAGACGTGCATAATAAATACAGCCACAATCGTAAACTGTAGGCGTTATATAAACAAGGAGATTTGATGAAACAGTTCAAATAGCAAATTTCAACCTCAGCTAAGGTGAAGCCCAATCTCATTGCCCAAATCACCGGCGCGGTGGAAGGTGGACTTAACGTTACTGGACATGATTTCTGGCACTGGAACCAGAATTTAAGGAATAACAAAGGACGGAAATTCAATGATTTTAAATTTCGCGGGCTACATACATTTTGAAAATTTGACGCGGGAAATTTGACATCGCGTAATCCGATTGAGCATGGCTCATTCCGCGGGACGTCGAACAGTTAACCTTATTACCTACTTTAAGATATGCATAATATAGTGCTTTATATCCACCTCAAGTGATTCATAATGGGAGCTGGGGAACCTCTTGTTTTTTATAGCGCGTCTAAATCTACAATAGTCGATTTTTCTATTTAAAACAAGTTATATGCAAAGCATATTTATGCTAAAATATGAGCTAAGTGAATCATCTAATGTTAAGTAACTTGCGTTATTATGCTCTATTGCTGTTACTCCCACAGTTAAAGTGATGATGTATTTCTCGGATTCGATGATGATCCGCCATCATCATCACCATCATCATGAAGCGAAACTTGTCCTGTATCATATTATGTAAAATGCAATGTAGTCTTTCTAGACGTCACACGAAAACCTGTTGTTGCAAAGACAGCTACAAAATACTAAATACATCCCTTCTTCTTTTGCCTACTTACGTTAATAATTTTTTTACATCTGTTTTGACATTAAAGATAATTACAGGAATCACGTCAATAATGATACCATTACTTTAGCATCCTCCGGTAGACAAAAAATCGCATTTGGCGAAATCAAATGGAGAAGAAAAAAAAAGATTTTAATCACTTGCATAAATTCTCATGGATGTACTAGAAGTTGCATGTGAGTGCGATAGGATTCTCAATTTATTGCTGTTTCTCAAGCATTAGGTGCGGGTCGTGGTCTTGCTTTGGCATGGTCCATAGTCCACAATAACAAGCTAACTGTGCTCGTTCCTAGCACCTGAAAATTTTTCAATGGAAAACCAAAACACGAAGTGAAGAATTGGCAAAGAACCGAAAACTCGTAATGATAAGTAGGTACATACGGCAAGGAGTTTTTAGTAAATATTTAGCATGATGTAATTGCCTATTGTGAATTAAACATAATTGGTTGATCTTAAATCCTGACAAAATTGCATAGAACAAGACAAGTTCAGCCCTGCCTCCAGGTTTTGGCAGATAAACATTGACAGCTTTTTGTTCTCGCTCGATAATTATTTTGGTCGCAATAATTTTCATTCACACGCTAGAACTACATAGTGGACAAAATACATATTATGAAACGTTGCATTAACATTTCTCGGTTTGAGTAAGATATGGTGATACAGTTTAAAGAGATGCAAAAATGTGTGAAAACTTACCAAGACCCATAGATGAACTGTGATACATGAACTGAGATGCATGACAAATGTATTTAATGGCAAAGTTTTAAATTATTTAGATATGAGCCAACTTAAGGTTACCTCATTCGCTGAAGCTGAGGAAGCACAGCATGAAGTATTCCAGGAGGAAAATGCAGCAGTATTAGAAGACTAAAAACTGTAATGTTTAAGGTTATCTTTGCAGGTTCTCATTGTCAACTTGAGAAAAGTTCTACTCTGAAGAGATGTTTAAAGGTTGAAATCAAGCCTCAAGGACAATTATGTATTTGCAACATGCAATCAACCTAACTAGGTACATGTATTCATGATAAAATTCGGACTTTCTACTTTGGTATTAACTTTTTGAATTACTATCATCAGTCCCTCCCTTCTCCATCATTCCCATGACTAATTGGCAGCGGTAGCGGCAATTCGAAAACGAAAGCAAAGATGAGTTATGCGATACATTCAATTAATTTTATTTCGATTCTTGCGATGGTAATCTTTGCGATGGCATAACAGGCACAGGTGGTTGTTCGTCCGCAGAATCTAGCACACTTAGGCAGCTATGCATGATACATACTACTTACTTAAGTCAAATTTTTAATTGGTTCATTTCCATAATATTTTAAGGAGGAGTAGCAAACACGTGAATCATTCGAATCGATTCTATCTGATTGAATTACGGACTCATGAAAAGCATGAAACACAAAAACTATGAATCTATCTGAAGTCAGATTTATCCTTGCCACCTTTACCAGCCCAGCATGTATTGAACGGGTAGATTCTAATTTTGCTACAAATATTTATGAGTCCGTAGATCTAATCTGAGTCCATGAATTTAGAGTTTTTACCTCCTAGCAAAAATCACGACCACGAGATTTTGGGTGGCTTCCATAAATTACGGAACGTAAAAAAGTCGATTTTCTGACCCCCACCCTCTCCCTTGTCACACACTTATACATGATGAGATGCATTCCAAAATGCATTAGTGTCACAGAACCTTTGCCCCCATCCCTCCTCCAACGCATTACGTTATTTATGGAAGCCGCCTTTCAAGTTGTTTATAAAATTTATCCTATTCGCATTCCCTTATAGTACTCTAGAATCAAGAAAATCTTTTTTCTAACCAGCTTTAAAAAATTCCTGGAAATTCCTAAAATGAAATTTATGAGTCATGACAGTCGGGAGTCAGGACATAAGCAAAAAGTTTAATTCCGGAATCCATATATTTATTCCTTCTTTGGAGATGAGTATAGCAATTACGGTAAGGTACAAATTGCTAATTAAATGGATACTGAGACTGAGACCACTTGGCTTGCTGACATATGGGTGCGGAGAAGCTAAACAGCTAAAGTGAAGGCATACTATTAAAAGATGAACCCAGCTTTTTACAAGCTTGTCGTGATAGTAAATTATTAAACGAGTTCATTTCTGAAGATTACCGGGACATCATTCTCCTTCTAAGGCCGTAGTCTTCAAATTTTGAACATGCAAGTTTTGCAAACTGCCCCAGACGTGGTGGCTGTATGCAATATTATTGTATGCATAAACGTTTTCTGTTCTCAGAGAGAGTTCAAATATTTTGAAACCATAAAAAAACTTCGGATTTTTTGCCCACCGGCAATGACTAGACGTTGTCATCACATCACCAATATTATGGCCGGCCAGCTCATGAAAAATTGATGACATGACGAAAATGCACGATTTGGATGAGTATCACTTTCTATTTGCATCTTGAGATTAGATCATCATATTATTGACTGAAGACATGTCCCAACCCACAAAAACCATGTATTATTGATAATTTTGCAATTGCTTTGGTATTGTGTCTTCATGTCGCGTTAGCCATGGTCTAGCTCAACAAAAAGTCAAATATACATTAAAAGATCAAACAAATGATTCACCTTAAAGTTTGAAAATTTGAAATCATTGTCAGTCATATAATACATTAAATGCATAAGTAAGTAAAGTTATGTGTAAAATGACAAACTTATATTCAGCCTTGGGGAAATTTCATTTCTGCATCCCTGCATCCGTATGTAAACATAATATTGGCAATTCAGCGAGCCAGTTTTCATGTGAAAGAAACGAACCACGAATGATAATCCGGATCTACAAAGTTCTAAAAATATTTGCTTTATAAACTTTTTATTGCTTTGAATATTTTACATATTTGAACGTTTCGAATTCATACTGTCTAAGATGATGTCAGCTCCATCCCCACATCGTGCAAATTCTTCATTGCCAACTTACAAGCTTCTCCGTACGAAAAAACCTGGTATGTCAACCCATGCTTCTCAGCCAGGGCCCTGACCCTCGGGGAGACTTCCTTTTGCCTGAATTGGGGCATTGTGACAAAAAGATGGTGCTCGATTTGATAATTCAGATACGCTAAGGAAAAAGATAATCATTAAGATAACATTAATCTAATAATAATCATTTAGATAACCCAAACCTAATTATTAGATCTTAATAGATTACCCATCCAATAGTCCACAAACATACTCGGTTGGATATTGGCTGTATGCGTGAGGGAATATTCAATCCAGTGAGTTGGCTTATCTGCTACATCCAAATGGGAATGGCTCAAGGCAAAGTTGATTCCAAGGAACAGGGCAAACCAATAGGAACCAATAAAGTACCACAGGAGGTTGATGCGATACATGAGGAAAAACGCTTGTAGATTCAGGAACAACTCAAACCACTGTTTCTTATGCCACTGGTATCTTGGTACGACATAAAAGCGCCACGCAATTGTAACGACGAAAATATCCAGAGTCCAGTAAAAGATTGATTGGTATCTGATGAAAAATTTATTGATTTCCGATTTATCCCTCACAGTTCTCTTGTGAAATGCTACGTAGGGCAGTGTTGCCAAATCAACGTCTCTCTGGAGGCGTTGGGGCATTGCGTGATGACGATTATGCTGGGAGTTCCACCACATCGCCGAGCCACCAATCATGAAGCAGGCACCCAATCGTTGTATTGCTCGATCAATTGTCGTGTTTCCGGTGAGGGACTTGTGACCTCCCTCATGCATCAGCCAGCCATAGCGACTCAATCCAAAGCCCATGAAGAAGCATCCGAATAGTCTGTTGAACAAAGTGGGCTCCGGGTCCATGGTGAGCCATTGCCAGATGAAGCTGTAGCCGAACATTGTGAATGAGGCACATTCCAGCAGTCGTAGTATCACATGACGTATACTTGGCTTGAAGTAGCCTTCCTCTTCGAGCTCCTCGAAGAGCTTCTGGAAGTCTCGGCTAAGGGCTTCATGTCGCTCCAGAGTTTTAGCATCCAGACCACCTGCAATTTTTATTTAAAATTACAAGACCTGATTCATTAAATTTAAAGAATATTTCTTACGTTCACTAGGATCCGCTCGTCTTCTCTTGAAAGACTTCAGAATCTGAGAGACTTTGCCTTTGGCTCTGTAATGGAACTGATCAATGGCCTGAGTTGCATCTTCTCCCTTTTCAGTGTAAAATCTAATCACGTTGCCACCAGGATGACGGTCCACGAAATCGGTGATGTCGTAAAAATACCCGTTGTAATAAATCTCAAGCTTTTCCTTTTCCTTTACTTTGGTTGATTCCATTTGAGACGTAGGCGCTTTTGGCGTCATTTTTCTAGACGATTGATATTGTTGCTCATCGCAATGCACTTCTTAAAATGAGTTGTGGTAGGTACTTCATCATCCTAAAACGAATTTTTCTTCGGTGTGCGGCTGGGTTTCTTCCCGTCTGTTGGTAGTCACGATGATGGGCTTAGCGTCATCTTTGATTGAAATTAATTTCTTGCGGTGACAAGAAAAATCTTTAAATTGAAAATTGCAAAGTAGATCCGTCACGAACTCATGTAAATATCAGGGAAGGAGGAAGTCTTGAAATTGATTTTACTTTGCAAAATCTATATACTATTTTCATATGCATGTCTTTTGGTTTTCATTTTTGAATTTGTATATTTTTTTTTGAAAAATGCTTCTGCGTACCTACATTTGGTAAATGTAAGTGAAGGGAGAAGTCGCAGAGTTTATAATTAATAGCTCTGGATGCTAGTCATGTGGCACTTTAAGTTGGTTTTAAGGACATTCATGACGACAAAACGTTATCAACTTCGCATCGCATCGCAAAAACTTTCCTATCAAGTTTCGTTTCTCAAATAAAATTCTGTCTTTAGCGCATTTATGAAATTTTGCTTTTAGGTCTCCATTGAAGAGATATTTACGATACGTCTTATAATGTCTGCACATTGTGATTCAAAGCTGCAGAATTTTAAAGACTCATTCGATTATTTAATTTTTTGAGATATTGCCAACTGGCGTTTTCAATTCTACTGACGCAATCATAATAACCCCCTCCCTCCTCAACTTAATAATTCATCGATGACTGTAATAATGTTTTAAGCAGATATATAGATATTCACATGTAGGTACACAGGTTTGTATTTTCTTTCAGAAACTCAATATTTTAATGTGGCAATAATAAAAACATTTTACACTCTTTGATTTGACTTTACACAATTTACAAAATTAAATTCACAAAAAAGGTTTTCACTTTTCGCTACCATCTACACACTATTTAAACAGTTGAATAATAAAATTGATGCATTATATGGCAAGGTACTGTAATTATGTTTTAAAGGTAATCTAGTAGATATTTCTGCCTCAGAGCTGAATTTCCATTGCTTCCTCCGCAACACCGCTTCCCATCCTTATCAGATCATGAAAGGACCTAAATTTGACATAAAAAATACATTGAAAGATTAATAAATAATGATTAGCAATTTAACCAGCAGAGTCGATTTGGATAATATGGAATTTCCACTAACATTTCATCATTTGAAGAAAAGAACATTTGATTTGATCCTTGCTGTGGAAGAGGAGTATCCAGGGGCTCTGAACCGTTTGAGTGAGTAGTGGAAACAGGGCTGACCAAGCCTATCGATCTCTGAGACGGATCAGACGGCATAAAGACTACAGGACTCTGGCTCGTATCAGGCGTATCGAAAAAGGAACTATCGATGCCCCTGTACAATAAAATTGATATTGTCACAATGAGCCCCATGCTTAAATTTATTTTTCGTCCAAATAGAAGTAAGGGACTTACATTCTATTTGTACTGGCGAAGGTGATCCCTTGCATTTCATGAAAAGTTGCAGGGCTCTGTGGTGTGAAAGGGAATGGATTTGGAGAATGACTTGGCTCAATTGAAATGGGCGAGTGTGCCGACAACCCAGACGAGCCTCCGGATAGTCTCCGCGTCCCCTCGTAGGGCTGAGGAGTGGCACTCCCATTGGATCGATCGCCATCAGGGATAGTTTGCACGAGGGGTACATACGGCTTCACATTTGGTAAGGTAGGTGCGACCTCCTTCTCGTAAAACTTGCCGAATGCCTCATCCTTATACAGGGATCCCGTTGGTTGGTAAAGATACTTGACCTCGTCAATTTCCTTAATGCTCTTTGCAAGATGCTTTGTCTGGAGGTCGAGCATCTGATAAGGACTGAGACTGACCACAGTCTCTGGTTTCACTAATAGAGCAATAGTTATAGCTCCTGGGATGGAATCCGCAAATCTGAGGAGAAAGGTGCCTGGCTCGCAGCAAGCAATCAAACTTTCAGCAGCTTCCCTTTCAATGAAGCCATAAATCAGACCCGCCTTCCAAATATCTTTCAAATGAGTCTCCTTCTTCTCAATTATCTTGAGTGCTGCATGAAACCAGGTCCAGAATGTGAATTGTCGATTGGGAAGGTTCTCCTTGCAGAGTTCCGCCCAAGTAATGGTTTCCGGTTGGGGCTGCTTGTGCCTGAATGCCTTCTGAGCCAGACAGTGTAAATTTTCGTCAGTGAGTCCCCGTCCAGCGACCTCGTAAAACTTGGCGTTCAATATCTGTGCGACTTCATGCCACGGGGCAATCTGAGGCACTTTGAAAGGTGATCTCCCAAGCTCACCAAATGCATTATCCCAAGCAATAGTTGCGACTGCCAACGCTTCTTGGCTTCCATGACTAATGACAACCACAGGAAGGGATATGGTCGACAGTCTAAACAGTCGATCACCAACTACTGCATCACAAACAAAGTGGAGGCAAGCCTTTTCCTCCATTACTCTCTCCGCACTCACGCTTCCGCTTCCCCTCCTGTCTGTCCTCTTAATTGACTTGAGTTGCATGTTCTTAAATACCGCTGTAAACTTCTTGTCTTTGTATTCCATGGGCTGGGAGCCATTCGTGATGTCACCGATGTTCTCGTCCTTGTTCTTTTCAGCGAGAGGGAGATTTTGTACTTGCTCCTCGCTAATGATATCCGTCTTCACCGCTGAACCATGCTTCATGTGGATGTTCAACAGCCTCTTTCCTATGATCAAGCTGACAACCACAGCTTTTGGAAATTTCGTCTTCATTTTAATGATTTGAGGAGGTTGTTCCTCAACAATGAGACATTGATTCAGCAGCCTCTGAAGGAGATTGAGGGCTTCCTCCGCCCGGTTCTGGACGAAAGTGATATGCTCTTTGTTTCCAAGTTGAATAAGCCCACTCCCCAGAATTCCTTTCAGCTTCTTTCAGTTGATCGTAACTCTTCCAGATGAGGTCGGCGAGTTCCTCGCACCACAACTGGAGCTTTTCAAGAGGTGTAGTGTGCTCCTTGAGGAGTCGTCCATCCCTCCCCACAATTTTATTCGCCATTTTCTGTTGCTCATGTTTCCAGGCTGCTAGCTTCTCATAAATTATTTGACCTTCAAGCACCACGATTTGGGATAAGTTATGTTGGATCGTGTGCTCGAAGCGTTCAATTAAGATTTGAAGATTCCGAATCTGAAATGATAAGGAAAACTTTATTTAAAATATTTTGCTTTCTTTTGAAAACTTTAGCGTAAAAAAATAACTTACATTTTGCTGAATGTTTGATTCCAATCCGGCGAGATTTGCTCTGGCCTTCTGCTCTCCGTCAGGTTGCTGCTGCAGAAGAGTCTGAAACTGTTCAGGGTTTGTGAGTATCCCCTCAATTCTCTGTTTTTCGTTGCAGTTCAAAGCAAAGTTCTCCTCATTGTTCCGAATATCCTTTAGGATGGTGGCCACAGCGTTCACATTTGTCTTCATCATCTGGATATTTTCCATGATTATGTCCTTCTCCTGGAGGTGCATACTGTTGCGGGCCGCTTCCTGCCTGGCGACGAGCTCAATTTCTGCCTTAATCTTGTCGCGAATGTAACCAAATAAACCGAAAGGATCGGTTTGTTTCTTCGTCTGTGGATTAAAGTCAAATAAAAAAATCTCAGTCATTTTTTTCAACCGAGCCTCACATCCATTTTTATTTGTATATTTCCACTGAAAAGCGTGGAACACGTCCCGTTGGATATTTACGTGTCTAAAACTTGTTGGGGAATCACATTCCAGTACAAGTACAGCTATCATAAAATTCATTCATGCCTAGCGTGACAAGGCATCAGCAATTATTTAGTTCTGGACTAAATCGAGCGCCTTCTAAGAAAAGCGGATGACGTAGCTAGTTTCATCCTCAAGTAATCATATTTTTAGCGCTGCACATCTTTCGCAATAGTAAATCTCATCGCATCATTTGTCTTTTCAATCAGATTTCTACAAAACCGATTACATGCCATCAATTTATCAAGCCAAGGAACATAAAGTATGCAG
>JAHZNI010002141.1:0-20023 GCA_027744415.1 Seira ritae | reverse complement strand
TGGTTTAGGCATTTTAACTTTATTTATTGCGATTTTTATAGCAATTTCTTCAATTTAAACAATCATCCTTCGTTTTGCAAAAAAATACATTATGCGCATGTGAATGAGACGTGAAAAAAATCTTGTACAGGATTTAGGCATACCAAAATAATTGTTTTACGATTTACGACATAATTTTAATAGACTAGTCTGGCGCTAACTACTAATAAGCTATATTTACAAGCTGCTGAAAAATACATAGAGACATGATGACATGACGTAAGCATTCATTTCGGCGAACAAAAAAAATCGCAATTACACCTTCAGATGAGAATTGAAATTGAACAAACACCAAATCCTTTATAAATATGGCAAAAGATCAAAATTTCATTGTGCTTGCTCTGCACTGTTCTGCTCGCACAAAAAACACGAAACACTTTTCCTTCACAACACAAATTACAAATGTAATCAAGTACGTGTCCACATGAGTAAGGTTTGATGAATGACATGACACAGACCCGTTGCGTTGATCTGTAGCAGTCAACAAGCATGTAATGGACTTGACACACATAATGTCAAATGGCAATGAGGAAACGGATTACCTGAACTTCACTTTTGAGAAAAATAGAGTTTTCAACCTTCTCTGTTTGGAATTATACAATGGAATCAAATCTTCTGGTTTTCTGATAACGTCATCGTCGTAGTGTCAACTTCTTCAGTTGTCACTTCCACTCCTTCTTCTCCTGCGATTGAACTAGACTCTGTGGTTAAAGAATCAAGGATGAATTCTTCATCAATTTCCTCCGAAATCGGTTTCACTTTCCTCACGGGTGAATGTGATGATTGCAAAGCTTTTGCCTTTAGCTGTGCTTCCATCATTTTCTTATTTAAAGCGACGAGGTCACGTAAGAAATTATCATATTGTTCGTTGCTTTTACTAGCATCACTTTTATTGCTCTCTTTACTTCTGCTGCTACTGTCCTCGCTGACATTATTTTGTCGTGCGTCATCCCCACTACTGTTACTGCCGCTGTCGTCAATGGACCTCGCTTTTGAAAGCTGTTCCAAAACGTTTAAACCGTGTGACGCTATCGTAATTGATTTTCCAATGGGACTTATGCCACCGTTGGAATCTTTACCAAGCAAGTCTGCGATTCCTTTGGAAGCTTCCATCATGACATTCAGCGTCTTGAAGACCTGCCTTCTCTCATTCTTCTTCAGTCCACCGAAAAATAACTCGAATAAGTCAGTTAGGTGATCAAGAGAGCTTTTACTTTCTGCTTGCTTAAGCTCGGATGTTGATGGCGCAGGAGTGACTAATGCATTGTTGAACGGCTGAAACCAAGATGAGGAAGTTGTGGGCTTGTCATTTGTAGGTTTAAACCATGATTTTGTGTCAATCGGTTTAATCCAAGAATCTTGCTTGTCATTATTAATGCTACTGACAAAGGGCTTAAACCACGAGGAGGATGATGACGGCGGTGGATTGGCCGGTTTTTCGAACGGCTTGAACCAACTTGAGCTATCAATAATAGGTTTGGGTGTTGGAAGGGGCTTGAACCATGACGAGAATATGTTATTATTATTATCATTGTTGTTAGCATTTTTCTTGGCTACTTTGCTATTCGAATTGGATGAATTCTTCTCTTCAGAAGAGGATGATTTTGAGGATAAATTGATTCTTTCAATGATAGGCTCAGTAACAAGAATAGCTTTAGATGTTGGTGTTGTAATTGATCGATTATTGCTGCTGTTTGTATTGTTGTTATTGCCAAACAAAAAGTCAAATGGATTGCTTGAGTTGGACTTGTAGTTAAATGGATTGTCGAGGTTGGTGTTGTTGTTGTTGTTGCTTGTGGAATTTGTGGCAATCTTTCCAAATCCAATGTCCACATTACCTACAGGCTTTTGGTTCTTATTATTTGTGTTAAAGAGATTGGCAAAGATGTTATTGCTGTTGTGAAACCAATTGAGAGTCGGTGAAACTGCCAAGCTTTCTGAAGAAGATGAAGGTGTTGAAGCAAAGGGAAGTCTGTCTTTAGCTGTCAAGGCGTTCACAAAATCCTGAAATGTTTTCAAGCTTCGGATGAAAAAAGAAAGAGGATCGTTTTTCTGTTGCACGAAATTCTGTTGTTGATTCGTATTGAAGAATACGTTATTGTTCTTATTATTGTTCACTGGTAAGAGCCCAACCACAGAATGAGGATTCACCTCAACAGGCTTTGCGCCAAAACCAGTCGAGTTTTTAATCAAATCCAATGATTTGGCCTTGTCTGTCTTGCCATCAACTGGAATTTCATTTTCCACTGAATTCACTGCAGGTTTATCAAACTTCACAATTTCAACAATTGGTTTTGATGTAGAAGTCAAAGTCGCGGAAATGACCTGAGTTGGGGTAAGTTGAGTCGTTCTTGGGGTAGTCGCGATTGGAGTACTTTGAGTCGTAATTTTCTTGGCTGATCTCGTTTCATTTAATGCGGCTTCCTTTAGCAGGGCCTGCAAAAGCGCAAAGCGTCTTCCACCCTTCCCCTTCACAGGTTTCGGTGTCGTCGAAACCTCAGTTATTTTCAATGTCAATCGTTGACCTGTCTGAGACGACTTGGCTGAAGGTGTAAATATAAACTTGTCCTCGAAGAGATTTCCGCTGGGTGGGTTATTCTGAAGAACCCATTGATTTTTGCTTATGACATTATTTTTGTCGTCCTCGTCCTTTGGCTTAGGCCTGTCATCAGATCTCTTATTCAAGTGTAAACTTTTTTCTGGGCTCTCATTCAAATTCTTTTCAAAGTGATCAACGTAAGCACTTCCACTGGCACTATTGTCACCGTTCCTATTGGCATTTCCAAAGAATGTGCTAATCACTTGCAGGAAAGGATTATCGATTCTACCGTTTCTAGTGAACCTCTCCTTTGCATCACTCTCTAGGGCACTTTTAGGAGTAAAACTTGTAAAAGGCTTGAAGATCGCTCGCAGAGGATTAATTGTATCAAATTCTCTCTGCAGGATTCGCAGAATCGGATTTCGTTTGAAAAATCCGTTCTTTCCAAATATAACGTCGAATAAATCCGTGTCTCTGTCGGGGATGCCGTGTTCCCTTAGAATCATGTCCACACCCTGAATTATTACAGCAAATTTTATTTTGAACCTGAATGGCGACCTATCTACCCATAATATTAGAATTTATATTTATAGCAAACCTTCTCAGCGATCATCATTGTGGAAGCAAAGGAGCCTACGGACAAAATAAAGTTCCGGATACGGACAAAATAAAGTAAATACGGACAAAACAAAATAAAGTTTTTATACGGTTGAACTGTTTATTTAATAGTTTGAAACCGACTACCCGTAGCCTGAGCTCTGAAGGATGGGAAGTGAATATCCTAAAATAAACAGACGTACCTGTACTGACGAGCGTAGGTTGAATACTCGCGTCAATAACGCGCAGTCCTCTTGTTTGTTTGACCCTAAGATTAGAATCCACGACGAGTCCCATGGCTGCTGTACCGACCGGATTATGCATTGACATTGTAAACCTACGAATGTAGCACTCCCAGTATGCATCAGTTAAAAACTGCAAATCATGACATCCTGGAAGCTTCGTATTGGTGAATTCTGTTCCAAGTCGCTGAAACATCGATGTATTTGCGATGGTCATGGCTGTCTTCACTCCCTCCAAAAGAACTTTGAAATCTTTATCGCCTCTGTCTTCCATATAGCGCGGGTTAATGACTAGCGGATCATTGATACTTGCCCCACTGAGAAAAACCTAAATGGGAAAAATCTTATGTATTTAAAGGAATAGGTTTTATCCTGAAGTATTGTTGATTAATTTCCGTGTCTCACCTCTCCCCTGGACGTTGGACGAGCATTTATTACATAAATAGTGAATGAATCCCGTCCAATTGCATTTGCATAATATTGCAAGATCTCATCCTCTTGAAGACTGTATGCGTATGAGAACGCATCAACATAACCTTGATGAATCGCCTGACCATGCAGAATCAAGTGCAGATCTGGCCAATTTGATTGTCCATTTTGTTTGGCTCTACTTGATACAATGGATGCTGCACCTTGATAACCAGTGGTGGTTATTGGACCGGTGCCCAGGAATAAAAATCTAACAATGTTTTCCGGAGTAACGTCTCGGTCAAAGAGAAATGACTTTGGTTCCTTGATGAAAAATGGACCGAGATGGACAGCTAATTTATATTAATAATTCAGGACATTAAAGGTTGCTCGCATGAACTTAAAAGCTAAAATATTAGGTCTCGTGTGAATTTTTAATGTGTTTACCCAAATGATCCTGTAGATTTTTTCCAACTGCAAAGAGAGATTTCAAAGAATGAACTAATATTATGCTTTAGTAAGGTGGTAATAAACTAGAACTTTAATGCATTTACCTGGCAAGTCACTACGAACAGGAATCCCAAGTTCCTCAAGGTGACCTCTGGGGCCAACTCCAGAAAGTAATAATAGCTTGGGGGTTCCTAACGTGCCGCTACTCAATATTACTTCCTTTGTTGCAATAGCTGTTTCTATTCTTCCATGCCTGACATACTCAACTCCATATGCGAGGTTGTTCATGTCACGGAATAAAACCTGGCAATTTTATTCGATTGGGATGATTATGTTAACTTTTGAATGTACATCAGAAATCTAGGAGGAAACAACGACTAACCTTTCTCACAAGAGCATACCGACGAATTGTAAGTCGGGGACTTTTATGCATGGGGAGAAGAAGTGCTGAATACGTGGTTTGTCGCAGGCCTTTGAAGATTGGATATTGTAAAATTCCAAACCCTGTTTTATAAATGCAATTTTGTTAATTCAAGTTTTGACTTCGGAAGATTTGTGACTCTGATACACTGATAACTGTGCCCTGACCTTCTTCATGGCGGCCGTTAAGATCAACGAAAGGATATCCCAACTCTTGTCCTGCTCGTATCCAGTCTTCGGAGAGTCCTACATAACTTGGCTTTCTTATTCGCAGTTCCCCATCATGCCCTCTCGACTCAGCTAAATTATGAAATTGCACATGCTCCATATTCCACTTACACATCTTGAATTTAAGCAAACCTTGTCTTACGATCATTTGAAGTTCCTGAGAACGTCTCGTATCTCTTGAAATATGGAAGCACTCTTGAATAGCCCCAGGACGGATCACCAGTGTCCTCAGCCCAGCTTTCGTAATCCATAGGATGGCCTCTGGTATGTGCCATGAAATTGATATTTGACGATCCACCGAGTCCTCTTCCAGCGCTCCAGCTTGTTTGCTTTAAAGTGCAAAACATTCATAAAGTAATACAAAAGGAAAAATTTTGCTTTTTTCTCGTGTCGTAAGAACTCACTTGATTCACTGAATTCAAGCAAGCTTTGCGCTGGGGAAGCGTTTTAAAGCTCCAGTCAGTCTGAGGATGATTTAAAAATTTTAGAGCAAGGGCTGGAACTGTTTGAAATGGACTCGGAGTTCCTCCTGCTTCAAGTAACAGAACTCTGTAATGTTCTGCCAGTCGGTTGGCCACAAGATTTCCAGCGGTGCCTCCACCCACTTTGGAATATAATTATTTTATTAGATGATCATAATTTGACTACTTCCTAAATAATGTAGAATAGATCACTAACCAACGATAAAATCGAACATATTTTCTTTGCTCCGAATAGTACTGAAAAGACGATCTGCCACTCTGTCCGAATTCTCCCATCCTGTGGGTCATAAATAATTGCCAGCATTCATGAAGATGACACTTTTTAAAAATCTTTTCAATATATACCTGCCAGGAACACCGGTAGCAGACTCACAAATCCATAAACAATTGGCACAAATATAACTCGTTGTAACACTCCCCGAAGATTACTTAAAGAGGGTAGAATCGCCATTTTATAATTATGGCAGGCTACCTAACTAAATACACCTACTTTGTAACATACAAATTTCAACCTATGCCTAAGCAAAACATTTTTAAATAAATAAAAAATTTTCCAAAAAATAGTCACAATTTTTCGTAAAAAATCATGAAACTTAACCTAGGCACATTCACATGATCGATTTTTCTTGACACAGAATCACGGGAAATGGCAACCTTCTGCCAAACCATTTTTCAACCCAGTTCATGCGCTGACACTTTGTTCACTAGAATCTTCTGCACCAAATTGAAGCATTTGTTCCATCAATAACACTCCGTGAGCGTACGTGTTACCGTTGTCGATTGCATGTCAAGTATTAGGCATACAACAAACGTGACCAATAAATAAATGGAGTAACGATCAACTATAACTCAACCAAGCTCCTAAAATTGCAATACTTCCTACCTGCTCTAGCTGAAATAGATGCAATTTTATGTAAAATGTAGCACAACAATAACAAACCATTAAAAATGCAACTGAAGCAATATTAAATCAGATCTTAATTATCTTTTAATGATGACTCAATTTGATGTATGTGATCCCTACTACTGTCAGCATCTGTAATGCTTTAGGTGGCTAAATTGGAAACATATCGAAAAAAGATCCGTTTGCATGAAAATCATTCAGCTCTATGATCTCCATACTTATAATAACCTCTACATAAAACAGTCATTTCCTTCATCCACAATATGAACACAAATTGGAAGCTTCAATTAAACCATGCAAGCAATGCAAAGTGCAACCGTTCCCTTTTTTATTTCAGGTCATACAAGGCCATAAAGCAATCATAACTAAATGAGTGGCTATATCCATCCCAAACTACCGACCACGCTAGGAAGCACAAAGGACGCTGGCGTTGGGCTGGGGACTACCGAATAAAACATTGTTGCAGAGCGAATTGTAGATGCCTAGTATTGCCTAGCCTAGTGAGAAGACCGATTTTCAGTCAACCAGAAAATTCGCAACGAGACTTAGTTTCCAATGATAGGGATGATGATAAACCAGCCTGACTAGGGCCTTACAACGTTCTTATCTCCGCTACTGCTGTGGAAGTTCCACAGGTTTGCTAACCTCATCTCATCTCATGACTATGATTGAATATAGTTAATAGCCCAATCATTAAACATCCTTCTTAGCAATAGAACATGAGCAAATTACTTGCATAACTGATGAAAGATAGTCTTTTCAAAGCAATGCAAAACGCAGTATGAAATTCAATTAGATTGAGCTAAAGGGTCAACTGAGCGTGGCACTCTCCTCCACGAAGCAATCAGTGGCTGCATGAAGCAACAAAAATTTACGCTGGCGTTTTTTTTAGTGATGCGGATATACTTCTATGAATTTGGGGATGAGATAAGCTTTATCACACCCTTTTTCGATGCGTATCAATAAATTGTTTGAGGAAGTCATATTCCCTCAACGTTCACTTCTATATATGTACGTACACATGCATGTTTATATTAGGTTCGTTAATCTTCATATGAAGATATTAATAAGATTACTTCTGTATGATTCGACGATTTTCTAATAACGAGGGAATCATTTTTCAAAATGCTTCCAACCTTCCAGCACAATATCTTCATGAGGTTATTCTGAGTGAAGTCAGAGCAGCACAGCACAACCTTCTTCGGTGCTTGAAAATATAAAAATTATAAACACGAAGCAAAAATGCTTTTGGGGTGTTGTATTTTTAAAGTCGACAGCGACAGAATGAAAACGTATTCCTTATATTATTGTTAATGAAATGAGTGAGCATCAGAAGAGTTAATTAAACCCACCCATCCTTTTCAGAAGCTCACTAGCACAACTTTTATTTGAGGGAGTAAATCATGCCGTCCATTCGCAGTTCGAAATGATTCATCCCTCGTGTCTGTTCTGGATCCATTCGTTTGAAAGTGGCCTTTAAGCAATACAAGTATTAGATGCAATGCAATTAAGAAAATATATGACCAAATGACTTTGAGTCTAAATATCATGTATCCAAACCAATACAGAGACTGAGACTGCATTGTTTGTGTGCGGTGCAGTACATATTAATTTACTGTTACGCTCCAGTTAATATATATTATGCAGAAGCGATGCATGTGAGATTAAGTAAAAAATTTATATTATATAATAAAGTGAGTAACGAATGACACGATCTAGTTTTACAAAATCAATTTTACTCCTTGGTATGAAGTAGCATGCTGACTATTGAACTTTTAGAATTAATAGTCGCATTTGGATCGTTTGATTTTAAACTTCGACATTTTCACAATGACTATGGACAACAGAGTGCATTGTACCCCCAAAGGCAATGCTGATATTGAGTAACTAGGAACGGTGTAAATGCCGATAAAGATGCATGATGTCCTGAAGATTTTCATGAAATTGGACAAAAGCTTGACTCTAAATTATTGGGGCCTTGAACAAAGAAGGTTCGGAACTTGGGGGAGGAAGATGTCTGGGCTCTCATGTACCGGTAATATTAAAAGCTTAACCAAGGCGGAGGGGTGTCAAAAATTGTCATTTTTACCGAACCTTCTTTGTGCAAGGTCCCATTGTATCAAAAATGACCTATTCGTACGTCGATTTGAATCAAACAAAATTTTATTTGTCCTTGTCCTTTCAAATGTCAAAGCCAACTTGGCATTCGTTTTAGTTTTATCCCATCCCAGACCCGAATAAATGTAATTATAAAGGCAAATGCAAATTATGTTTGACATGATTTTTGGCACACACGTAGTAATTTACCATCATCTCTGAGTCAAAAAATGTGTCAAAATTAATTTTTCTAAAAGGGTTCAGTTTTATGGAAAAATTGAAACCAACGCACCGAAATAACGAAGTAAGAAATGTGTGATCAACATTTCAGGTCAAAAGGCTGCTCCAGTCGATTTCAGCGCATGCACCTTAACGGACAATTTTTAATGTTAGAAGACTTCTGGGGAACACTGAAACGATATTTTTAAAACCTGATAATGAGCTCTTCAACATGAGTAACATTTAGCAGCGACAACTCCGAATGGTTTCAGAAACAATACTCAATTGAATTTAATTGAGTATGAATAAGCCAGCCGAATGTTGATCATGTCTGTTTTGGAAATATAGGTATCTTTATTACTATTTTTCTTCCAACTATGACAAAGATTGCTAACAACATCACAATCACAAGTTTTATCGACATTTAAATACGTAAATAAATCAATAAAAGTTCAGATTCAACAGTTTCTAATAAAAAATACTCTTATTCAACTTATGATGCGAAATCCGAATGTAATGGAGTTGGAAACTCCATCTAGCTGCTAAATAATATTCATAATTTAAAATGAAGACCATATAACTCTTCTAAAAACTATGGATTTCGGCGAAAAAAAGCAATTAACGTATATATATTTTAAAGCTAAACCATTAACATAAACACGCATCAATTGCCTATCCAAAAATCCTTTTTATACACAAACGTTTAAAGCTGCAGATTGACAATTGAACATGGAAGCATTCAAACAGATCGAAAGTAATAAGCACTTCTAGACCCAAGATTACATTTTTATGTGGTATAAAATTTGAAAAAATTTCATTTAAATCTCCAAACAAACTTGTAGTCTTAATTCTTTTCACATTTACCAACTGCATCGTCCTATTGTAAGGTGGACACTCAAATAGCATCGTAATCTATTGATGTTTATGTGCTCGTGCAAAAAGTGCAAAAATTGTATCTAATCTAAACCTTTTCTTATAATTATAATTAATCAATAGTTTTAGGATACGCATGATAATGATATTTTTTACTATTGCTATCGGCTTCGAATCCATTTTTGAGACGTTATTGGTTCTGCTAAAATCTAGTAATACATGTTTGGTAACACTTCCACATCAGAAACTGTACACTCGCGACAATTATTAAGAATTCTAAAATCTGAAGGTATGCGCTAATACATTTTAGTCCGTAATCATTAATTAGCATCTAAGTTAGTATACATGTGTATAATGTTTCAGAAACAGATACATTAACACAATGAAAAATACCCTCATTTTTGAGTTTTGCGTTTCAATAATACAAAACTCTCGCATATAACAACACAATTAATTGATAAACATTGATATTGATAATGTGTGCAATTTACAGTTTAGTTGCACACAAGAGTACATATTATATGATATTTTATACCTACGATTAACTCCTCATGATGCAAAGAACTCCTCATGTCTCATAATGATATAATCATAATATAATATACATATTATTATTTATTTTAACTCGCTAACAGAGTTATGTCGCTAGTTTGCTGATAACACCATTTACACCAGAGATTTATTCTTAGTCCTCTCTATTCTCTACGGTATACATTATTCCCTAAAGTGATGATACTATTTCAATATTTATCAATTATCGACATTGTAAATGGAAGGCACATTGTTCCTCTGATTAATTTTTTTGCTGAGAATATGTTTGAGTTGAGAATAAGGGCATCTCGTCCCACTCATAGTTTTCACGTAAACAAAAATAATTGACAAGTATTGTATACAAGATAAAATGTATTTTCTAAAGCTCCTCTAATCTATCATTCGCGCTAAAACCTAAATCTTTCGTATTTGTAAGGATTACGGATTATGCTTGTTTGCACCGATTTCATTTTCAATAAGGATTGATTTTTAAAGGGTATAATAGAAAACTAAATAGCTATGTATGTACCACAATATACACAAATACGTAACTCCTAAAACCCAAGCTTAAAATAGCTGTCGATCCTAGAATTATTGTAGCTATCATTTCATTTATATATAGATAATTTTATTTGTAAATAGTACGACATCGAAGCACTCTTACATTTCCAATTTTGAGAGATTGCATTGGGGAAGAAAGATTTTTAAAACGTATTATTTATTGATTTAACACTTATTTCCTATTCCATACCAAATCTTGTAAAGTACGTATGTACGAATTTCTAGACATTGATTAGTTCCTGTAGCTCTACCAAATTCTGAAAATACCTCTCTGTAGATTTGATTTAATTTAATCCTAGAGCATTCTTCTATACACCGTAATAATATATGTATTCCCATCAGAAGGGAATTCATCAATAATTTCTTACAAACTACGTTTTATCTAATTTTGGGCAAGGAATTGGAATAATACGTGTTGTTATTCTTTGATTGTCAGGCAAGTATTCCCATCCTCCCAATTTTGGCCGAAAGGAAAGTGTGGATGATGAACACCAAAGGTTTCGGGCAACCGTGGAGGTCCAGCTCCTAACAGAATCAATCAAACATACATCAATTGATTAGATAACATAAAAGTATGCATTGTACAGGTTTCTGCTCACAAACAGAACTTTATTTAATGCACATCTGCCGGAATTCTCATGCCTCGTGTGGTGATGGCATGGCATACTGGTAAATTTACATAATACATTCTTATGCATGTACATCAATTTTTTGCACATCCACTTTTCTCTGAAATGTGATATCGCAAGAAAGGGAAGAAATCTCACCTTTTCACCATCTTCCGCAGCGAAATCCAGCCAGAGAAGTCGGTTCCCATCATCTGCCGACGTTCTCAACTGAGTGTACGAATACTGCCAGAGTACTTTTGGCTTATCATTCTCAGACTTTGGTAGCTCAGTCAGCGTGAAACCATCTTCGTAATGAACCTTTAGTTGGCACATTTCACCCTTCCAGCTACATTCTGTAACATTTATACAATAATAATAGCCCATGGGAATTAGTGTAAAAGCTTCACTCACTTCAGAGCAGTCCCCATTATTATCATCAACAACGCGAACAACGATTTACTAGTCCTCCATTACTCTATAATATGCATTGCCACTCATTCCTTTTGCCCCCGTGTTTACTCCAACTCCAACATGGAGGAGGTAAATGTATGTTTCTCAAAAGATAATTTTTTCCTCATACAAGCAAACAAATAAAATTGCAAAGTTGTTAGTTGGAACGTGGGTAATGGAATCATATGCCAATCTACATTACCCAAGTTTGACTAGAAGGAAGAGTGAAAGAATCAAGTCATTTCCTATTTTCCTAGATACTCATCAACTAACACACTTTCTCCGTCCCAAGCCTCCTTATAAATTCATTAATTTATGGTTGCATAAAGCTCCCAGCATTTTTTCGCATAAGACATACTTACATCCAAAGATACTCAGAGCGCAGAAATAATTTACGAATTGCTTTTTTTGAAAAAAATATATACACCCATGCACAAGAACTAGAACTACTAAATAATCACCTGAAGCTTTTTTCCTCCTACCTTTTCCCGTTGAATTATGAATCATGGATCATTTTGCAATTTTCCTACACAATACGTTCTACAAAGCAGAGAAAATTAGTAAAGTACGTACACCTCCCTATCTAAACAGCTCTATATTTTCTTCCTTTCCTGCATTTTTACAAAATTGAATGGAAAATAAGGGAGGAAAATTTCACATTGTATACTACATGTAGTAAGTACATAGTACCATGAAAATTTCCGGGTGCGATGTCGACTCGGATATACAAAGTAGTTTCATGTCCTGTAAATAATGCATAAAGGTGTCTTGCACGCTCGCTTACCCCCTCCTCTCTTCCTCGCTTTTATTTCCCTTGAAAAAATATTTAGCTCAAATTAGGCTCTGGAAAAGGCTTAAATGAGTGAGGTGCTACTCGCTTGTCTGCCTGCCCGAATGCATGAAAATTCCTGCTACTAAATAAGTTCTAAACTTGTAGTTTCACGCTTCCTTCAAGGGGAAATCTCATGATTTTCCGCGACACGTTCAATGAAGCAAATAGGCTAAAACCTGTGCCACTCAATGGAGCTTCGGCTTCCTTAAGTTAGCTCGACCAGGAAATAAATACCTTTTTCCAGTTCAAACATCACAGCAGTAAGCATAGTAGCTACATATGCTATAACCGCTTACTTGCTTGAGTACAAGTAAATATTTGGATCTTTCTCTGGTAAGGACGGTGGTTTCGTAATTTTATCCAGTGTTCACTGTTCACCTCACACTCAAACTCATATTCTACATCTTATGTACACGTGAGCTACATTAAAAATAAAATCGCTAGCCAGAGAGAATAATCATGTGCTTATATAGGTATATGAAATATAATCTTGAAATCATAGATTGCAAAGGAAAGCAGCAGATGTAGCATGGACTACACGCGGGGAAATGATGTGTGTACAGAATTTTAATTGAATTTTTATTTGTTCTAAACACAAGCCTGCTAGCAGGAGGACTAACCGAGAGAGTGTATGTACGTGTATTTTAAAGCATGCAAATTTTTTCGGTTCTATCCAGGATCTCAAGAAGATCTGTTGCTGCTGCTTATCTAGCCGCTTGAAACAGTTTATGATTTTATAAATGAAAATGAAAGCCAAACCAAGAACATATTCTTTGTATAAGCCATAACTAAGTATCTTTCCATGTGGGTGCTTTCACTTCGACATCCTGCATACTTTTTCATCCTTTTTCGTTTTTGTATTGAGATCTTTTATACTTCTTCTGTACTTACTGCAAGATAGTTCTTTTTGCGATGTGGCCGCATCATGGCTCGATTGCAAAATACTTCTCGCCCAGCCAGCCAAATCCTTCTGTGTTTCTGTTCGGAACACGACGTTGACAATCCCGGTGGGTGTTCCAATTCTTATGTGAAACGTCAGAATGTCTCGATATCCGGCAGGGGATGTGTTTGCACTCGTTCGGTGTGATGAGCTCACGAGCCTATTTATAAATTATAATGGGTAAAACACATTAAATTCCACATTCCTCTTTTCATCTTGATATAAGGATAATGTAGTGAAGTTTATATAGTTGTTGGGAAAACGCTTTCGTAATTACTTTCCTTTAGTCTCAAAGGATTTGTAATCCAAAATTAACATAAAGATCCAGAGTCTTCCCCTCTCTTTCTACCTTAAATCTTTTTTTGTTTATTTAATCAACACCAAAACGTGAAAATAATAGATTTACCTTGTCGTCAGCAAAGGCCAACTTTCAAAGGGAGAAGCCCAAGCGTCAACGGACCATGGAGGTGAATTATAAAGCCGTAATTCTTTGTCAGTAATCACAACAAATGTGGGAGTCCATAAATTACTCGAAGGATCATCCCCATCTGATGAAGTGCTTTGACTACGACTCTGTTTTTCCCAGAGAAATGAGGTAGGTTCACGGGCATGGTAAATAAAAGAAAAATACAAGAAAAGATAACAGCATGTCAAGAGCATAAACATTTGTGCACACGCACAAAATTCAACCAATACACTACCTCAACAAAATAATAGAATTTAAATCAAATGAAATAGAAATAGAATGATTCTATGTATTTATTTTTACGTACATGTTTTCACATGAAATGAAATACACAAAAGAGAAATGTTTTCCTTGAAATTATTTAATGGGGAGTACAAACCTTAATGGAATTGTTTAAGGATCCGTCTGTCTGATTTCCACTTCTTTTCAACAGCCATCCCATGTGTCTTGCTTTCCCCTCGAGAACGTCGTGAATGTAACGATTGGCTCGATTTAAAGCTAATTCCGTGGATTCCGCTAAAGTTGTGCTCAGACCTGAAACCCAGGCTTGGCACTGTGCCGTCGTTCCGGCTCGTAATATGAGACTGTGTAGTCCATCCGGAGAGTATAATTCTATCGTTCGATGATCTGCAATAAAAACGGAGGCATATGCTCATAATCTCACTCAATAATGATAAAAAATATGTCCACGGACGGTAATGAGGATATTAAGAGGTGTCTTCATGAAGCTCTTTACTCCAAACTAGATGGGCAAAGCTGTTTTTTTACAAAAAAATAATCTTGGCAGGACTAGTATTTTAACACCTTCAGTAACACTTTATGCTTCACTTCTCCTCGCATTTCATGAATTTTCGATGGGATTTCCCACTGAGAGTGGATTACAGGTTTCTTATAACCACCACGCGATATTTTTTTTAAATAAGCGTTTAGAAAATTTCAGAGTATCTCATAACACGTGCCAAACCGTACTCGACTTGCTGTACTATTCTACTCACTGTTTTTTGGAGAGAAAAAATGGTAATGGTAGGCATATGCAGTACAAAAATGATGTTCAACAGGACAATATTGCATCGATGAGTACATTTGAAGAACATTTTCATTCAAATGTCAACGATGAAAAGTCTACAAACCAGTTTGACAATTACTTTTAAATAAGCAGCGGATGTTTTGTCAATTTCATAAATAGCCGAGCTGCATTACATATTATTACTACGTACCTCTCCATTTCAGCTAGAAGCTTTCTGAATGACTTCTTAAAACTTCTTTAAAGGGCGTTCTTATAATAAATTCATATTTATTGCAATTTTCGCAAAAGTCCAAGTTGAAGGAATATTGGTCATGAAACATGAACTTCCTCTAGCCCTATACATTTTTTCCTCACTTTTAAAGATCGAACTCGTCAAATAATTCTTCTTGAATTGTTTAAACTTTTTTGAATACTTTTTTCACTTGATATTTCCATGTTTTGTACAAGAGTTGGACTCAGTACATAGTAAACGAATACACGCGTGTAAAGACGGATACCACACAGAATTGTCCATGCATGTAGGTGAAAAATTTTCCCATTTTAAATGGGTAGGTGGAAATATGAACACTTCTAACTTTCCAAAATGCATAAATCCCTCGCGTGAATGAGGTGATATGAAGTAAGTACCTAAGCTTATCGTCAAGCACTAGCACTAGTATAGTAATAGTACCCTTTTGATGGAATTATTACACCTGGGCAATCTTCAAAAACTCATTTTCAGACTTCAAAGATTACCTATTACAGGTTAAACTGAACCATTTATGCCTACCACTGCAGACAAGATAAAACCCTTTTTATGATTTCACCACATCACGTAGCTTTTACGATTAGGACAATGACGGGATGAAGTGAAAGCATGAAGCAGTACTTCAGCTTATAGGTGAAACATTTCAAAGAAAACTTGGAAAAGCTTCTCTTCCATTTCCATTTGAATATTTTTGATATGCATAACATTACGCCGCAGACTTTGTTAAAGTGAAAGACAAAGTTGTATAAAAAAAACTTTTTTTAAAGAAGAGATATTACAACTGAAAAATCTTTTTCGACTTACCAACATCAGGATATTTAAAATTCGTCGCAAGTAGCGCAAGTGTGAGTGGAACACATCGGGTGTCAGATCTCGAATAGGATAAATCTGGAGGAGGGCCTGGTAAAGCTTCAATTTCTCCATTGAGGTTGACATGATTTCCCTCTAGGGAGCTCCCTGCCATATACTCTTTCACACACGGAAGTTCCACAAGATATAGATTTGAAGAAAAAAACGGGATAAAATAGAGGAAAAAACAAGGAAGACATCATCATTATCATGACACTCCATGAAAAATTCAAACTTAAGCTTTAAGCTTTCTTTTTGCACTCTAACCCGCTTACTACTCTTATTCGCATAAAGTCACATGTTCTCCATAGACTAGACACTGTCTACGACTACGACATGTACACATATTTTTTAAAAACACATTCTCGTCGACATCTTCTTTTCATTTTCACTTTTTTCATCTCTTTGGTCCTCGCTAACGTACTGCGACCATCTAGTATGCAAGCCTTAGCTTCATCGTTTTCTCTTCAAAACTTCAAAAGGTGGATTACAAGAAGTCGTGGGCTAACAAGTAAAAAGTGGGTAAGGTAAAAAGTCATCGTGCAATGAAGCTTCGGGGACAACTCAGTTGTTGTCTATGTCGACGTGTGTGGCGTGAAAGGCATTTTATTTATTTAAGCAATATACTTGTCTTGATTTTCATTTCCTTTTTATAATATCCACAAACAAGAGGGAAAGCCATAAAAAACGCTCTCTACAACATATATTTTCTCACGTCCTCCTTTCCAGAGCACCTTGAAAAATATCCTAGGTTTCGCGAGAACTCTTGGAAAGCGTAGTGTGCGGTCTTAGCAGGATGCTTTTTAATATCATGTAATAGCATTGGTTGAACAGGGACGATTATGCTTTCACTTCGGAGATATGTAGCACAGCACAAGTAGAATGGCTTTACTTCTCCACGTACCTTCTAAATCCACTATTTGTCCAGCTCGTTTTAGCACCTTTACAGCCTCGTCATGAGTTGCGTTCCTCAAGTCTTCCCCGTTCACTGAAAGAATTGCATCACCGACAAAGAGTTGTTCTGTTTTGTCCGCTGCCATGCCCTACAAAACAAAAGGAAATAGAAATGACGCATTTTTTCACTCACTTTCTTCATTATTTTCTAGGATTTCGTGGAGTGCACCTAATAAAAAATTGCACTCCGCACCGTCAGAAACGAAAACCTTTAGTCAAGACTCAGGAAAGGATAAGTTTAATTCCAGGAAAAGGAAGTATAGTATATCCACACGTTTTACGAGTTGTATTTGTTGATCGTAGTAAGCCAAGTCAAGCCAGAGTAAACGAGAAAGTCGTTCATATTTTTCCTGTTTTTCACATCAACGAGCATTGAGCATTCCACGCTTTTTCACGACTCAAGAAATATTATTGTACTTACTTAACCTACATATAAATGATGACGCAAAAACTCTCATTCGATGAACTCAAGAGAGTGAGAGAGTCAAGACGGGAAAAAAGAATCGTGGGAGTTGGAGCTAGCGGCACCAAGTGCTCCTTCATTTTAAGCTATATAATATGCGCTACCATAACTGGAAATGAAAATATTATTTTAAGAAACGTACGAACAAGAATACTAGGTCACCGTTTCCTAACGGCAAGAAGCAAGCAAGGAATATGCGTGTTGTACAATTTATCAGAATAAGTATTATAATTATAGCGCCTACTCCCGGAGCTTCTGGAAAACAAGAATGAGGTTAGGTATGTCTCATCCACAGCTTTCTTGTGAAAGAATAAAGTCGTCAGCCAAGCAGTTCATTTAATTTACTGTTTCCGCCTTTTCGTAGCATCAGCCCAGATTGAAAACTAAGCCTGGGCATAGACTTTGGCTTCATTTTTTCTCTCGCATTTTTATATTGATTCGGAAATTTTTTTAATGTTCAATCATGTACTGAACAACTGAAGAAGCGGAAAACTGTCGATTGAATCCTTACTTTCCTAGTCCCAAATGAACATGTAAACATAACGATAAAAATTCATCTAAAAACACAATATCGCGATATTGCATCGCTCTTGTTGTATCCAATGAAAGTTAAGTGCCTATCAACCCGTTTGTGACAACGAGCACATGCATTACATCGTCCCTGGAAATACAATATAGCATAAGAGCAGTTGAAACAAAAGCTTCCCTCTTCTTCGTTTTCCTCTCCTTTCATTCTCTTCAAAAAAATGATAATGTCGATATATATCGGCTGTCTATGTGTATTCAAGGGCGGGAGAGTGGAGAAAGTATTAAGTAGGGAGAATAAGGGAGTACGGAAATGAGATGGAGAATAGAGTGAGGAGAATAATAATAATAATATCAATAGTAATAATAATAATTCAGAACGGAGAGGCGAAAACACTTAACTTACAGAAACAGAACTCTGTAATCTTACTCTCTAGAGCGTAAAGAGTAAAACTCACCTTAAATATTTTCGAGATAAGGATCGGCCTGCATTAAAACGAAAAAAATGTATTGCAAAGAATTAAATTCAGTATTTTTCTCATACTTTTCCCCTCGTAATCATAAAACTTGATAGGATGTACGTATCAGATATCAAAGGCGTGAAAAGATCCATACATTTTATTTTCTCTGCCTCCCTTGATGGAGATACCAAGTCCGTTATTTTCCGTCTTGATGACTCTAACAAGTCTCGTCTCACTGTTGGTTGTCGCTGGCGTCGCGATTTCCGCTGAGCTCGTCGAACTGCTCCCATTCTCACTGGAGGCATGAGGAAGATGATGATTATTATGATTCCCATTCGTCGTCGTGTTTGTGGCAGCATGCCCGTTCACTCCTTTATTATTACTAGTGTTATTATGGAGGGTTCCTCCACCACCTCCTCCTCCAGCAGTTCCTCCCGCTATCGAGGAGCCTGAGGAGGATGAGTTGTTCGTTGTGGCTGCGCCTGTTGTCGTCCCATCCACGTCGTACAAACTCAGACATAAATATTGGCCTTCGAGGGATGCCAGCACACGGTACCACTGGCTCTTGATCAGCACTTCCAGAGGGCCACAACGTCCAGCACCTAGAGTAGAGTGGCCAGCAGATGACCATTGTGAAGTGGACGTGTTCGATCTGTTTGTATTTGTCTCCATTTTTCCCCTTCCTTCAGCGGTTCCTTTTATCTCCTTCACTTTTTTCTTTATCGTTTCACTAAATTGAGTTCTTTTCTCTTTTCCTCTTGTCTACGAAGACACCTTCTTTATACTTTTCTTCTCTTCTCTCCCTTCTGCTTTCTCCAAATATTTTTTGTACTTTTCTCAATTACTGCTTCGAGGATCCTCTTGTCCTGTCCTAGAAAAGGTACAAAAGAAAACAGAAAAAAATTGTTACAACAGCTTTTACCAATTCTGAAGAAAGTGGCTCCTTCAAAAATGTCTGTACTAATGGGCAATATCATTCCTCATATACCTAGAGATGCAAGGTGGTCTACTATTATATCCTTGTATTAAGGAAAAATACGTGAACGTTTTCTCTTCTTGAGAATGAGACACGTTATAAAAGATAAAAGTCCTTGTAGACTCGTGTCGTGATGAAATAAATAAATCTAGTTTACGTACTTATCAACATCAATAATAAGACTGATTGGTAGGTGGCTTTGTAAGCGCTCCTGTTCGTGATGGTTCTCCACTGGGCGGCTAATTTACTTCAACATGGCTATCTAATTCGTTCTCATCTTATTACCTTTTATATCTGATTTTGTCGGTTCGATTTTTTCTTCGACGAAAATTTATGCCTGCGACATGATCACATGCCTATGTATGGCGCAACCCGCAAACGCAAAATACACGTATATTACTCCTACATTACCTTAGGACCAACCAACGAAGGACATTGTCACACTTTAAGCTATAGAAGAAGATAGGCTCAATATACCAAATGACAGTTTTATATTCGAGGATACTTCTATTTTTGTAAGGGAGCCAACTTTTCCCTGTATTCATTTTTTCGTGGAAAAAGGGATTTCGCGAGAATATACTTGTTGGCTAGACTCGTTTATCACGGCGTTAATAATAATAACGGGTAAGTGAAGC
>JAHZNI010002140.1:0-11943 GCA_027744415.1 Seira ritae | reverse complement strand
ACACAATTTTCATGATTTGATCTGATTAATTATAGGTCGATTCGTAGATTTCAAAATCAAATAAGTACACGTGTACCCGTAAACAGCCCGGAAACTTCATTGAAAAATATCTATTTCACTGTGACATTTTTATTGGTCATTTTGCTCCAGAAAAAGTCTCTAAAGATGTCATTTTTCTAATAGACCTAATTCTCTAATATCACGAGTTTTTGCTCTTATGGAATTGCTTATACCTATATATGGTATTATAGAGGCGTAGGCTAAAACTAAAAACACGTGCCATTCTGCATCCTTTCATATTGACTGACATAATCTAATTAAAAGTTTAAAACAAAAGTGACATGCTTCAATGATAAGGCTAAGAGGTTTTTTTGTCGTGAAATCTCGAAATCTGAAACCTTTTATTATTGAGCAACATTATATGTATTACGAAGTATTTTAATGTGACATAATATTTATTGTGGCTTTTGAAATTCTAGAAAAATATGCTAGAGTAACAGGCTAGGGAAAAACACGATAAAAATGGACTAAAGTCTAGTGGGACAGATCAGAAAATTTCAATTTAACTATAAAATATATTTCTGGCCAGACGACGCGTCAGTTTTTGGTTCCATTGCCAATAGCGCATTTTCTGAAATCCACAGGTTCTCTTCTTTTGACTGGTCGTTTCGTATGCAAAGACTTAAGAAGAGATACGTCAGGATCATACATCAAATGATCCACTTACTTGTAATGCTGAAATGTAATCAATCTAAAATGAATCTCAGACTAAGACCAATCTGAGACTAAACACACTTGAGATTAAGAACATCTTTTTTGTCTGGTCTGCCCAGTTCGGTCTTCGGCAGCTGAAAATCATGCCATGCGTTTTTTGGCACTTGAAAAAATCAGAACTGCCAATTTAAAGATTACGATCGCTCTTTAATATTTGTTTTGCAATTCATTCCAAGAATTTCCCTTTCGTTCGAATAGGCACGTGCTTCAAAATTCTAAGACGCCATCTCATCATCGTAAAATTTTTCATGTGATTTGGCAGTGGCTTCGGCTAACACGCACAATCTATGGAAAAAGATGGATTTTGAAGATTTCAATTATTCGATGTATCCCAGCCAAAAAATGTTAACTAGGGCTCGCGGTGGGTGTTAAAGCCGGATGATTGCCATTAAATTAAAAATTAAAAAGATTTTGATGGTTATGTTTTTATGATTATGATGCAATTTAAAAATTTGCTCTGTTCACTTATATTGTCTTGAGCAATTTCATAAAAAATATGATGATGATCATAATCATGAAAAGGGATGGTTCACGCTTGAGGAAACATGGTTTAAATGAAACAATGGGACTTGTTGTTGATGTGCATAAAAATGCCAATTATTTTTAAAAAATATATATTATGTATTCATGATCAGTAATTCCTATTGTTTTTGTCCGAGTCATTAAGTCCATGTTGATTAAAATACCTGAAAAAAATTAATTTTACGACAAAAATTTTAGACAACCAGACAGACAGACATAAGCTAAATGACCAATTAATTGGGAGAGCCTGTGGATCTAATTAGGCACAAAAATGCGAAATACTAAGTCACCTACCTATATGTATAGTTTAATGGGGCTGGCATGAAATGACATGACAAGATGATGACGCACGACATGGATCCCTTTTCTAACTGCCAATTTGTATGTAAATATTTATGCATTTACAACAAACTTGCAAAACTAAATGTAATTGTGTTGGCTTAAATGGTTATCTATTTTTTGTGACGTCTTCACTTTTCCCATTGACTGATCGAGTTGAAGTCAAGATTAACCAAAAACAGAAATCTAGGTTTTTGGTTGGTTATCACCTCTAATTAAGCTTATCTTTCAATAGGCGGAGGGTCGGTCGGTGTCATTGCATTCATGGACCTGATTGCGGCATTAATTAGCCAATTAAATGCAATAATTAGTCTCATTATAAAATCTACCTAATTTTAATTGCTATTCAAGCAAAAAACACTGAAGATTTTATCAAATTCTAACAAAAAATTCTGCACAATTTTCATAATTTTTCAATTAAAACTGCTTACATAAAAGTGGCATTGTGGTAGGTATTATCAGACGGATAAACATCTTAAAAGCATATTATCTGAAGTCGAAATCTTAATCAGCTTTAAGTGAGGTGCCGACACATTATGTTTGCCTAATCTCAAAGTGCGAAACTTGAACAAAGGGCAAAAAAATGCAGGAGAGAAAAATGAACAATGAATTGTGCGTGCGTTGGTTAAATGACCGAAATCTTAAATATAGTCACAAAAAACTCTTTACAGAATATTTCAATGAAAATTAAATGAGACACACAGGATGCAGTGACGCATAAATAATTACATGGAGGCATAGGCATTTTCGTATTAATAGACGGTGATCAATAAGTGCGATAGAGACCAGAAGACCAAAAGAAGTTTCTGGTGCGGTTAAAATAATTTTATTCACAGGAATACGCAATGCACTACCACTACTACCGCGATGCTATTTTCAGTCTAAAATTATCTGCATATCTGTCTTTACTTATTTTTGTGAATAAAAATTATGGTGCAGTAAAAAATAAAACGGAGGAGGCCCTTAAACAAAACAGAAGGGAATTATTATCCGGTTGATTTCCTTTAGATCTATTCGTGTAGGCATATTCCATCCTCCACGTGCTCTGGGAAGGGTTGGGGAAATCAGAGATACAAATCGTTCTGCAATTATTACTCCTAATCTCTATGATTAGTATTATGATTTAATTGGAGTTGCGTGATTAATTGATCATGAATCTATTGTTGTACAGCATGTTTCACTACTCCCCTTAGGTAAAAAAGATGAGTTGAGTAGACAGAGTAGCAAGTACTTTTATCATGTAAAAATCAAAAGCATACCGGTGCCTTATCCTTATCAAGATTTTTCATTCCAGTCATGCGTAGCCTTTTTGTGCAAGTGCATTCTTAAGGTGCACATCTTACCAAACCCCAGATATCATCACATAATATACTATATCAGCATAACTATGTCTTCCATTTGCAATTAAAAAATGGCCCAATGAAAAGCAAAGATGCAATTATTATTTTTTATGACATGGCTAATGCAAATGCAATTGTTTTTTAGGTATTTCCCCCAAAATATGGGTATCTCTCTCTGTTTGCAAAAAAAGGAAGAATCAATAAGGTGCCTAGATACAAAAATAGTTATCATGTGTGAGAGGATAATGAGCCTTAGCCTTATCTAATCTTCAGTGTTTATTTTACACGGTGGAGCGTGCCACTCTAGAAATGCAACGAGCCGAGCGCGTGTGGAGGAGAGGAGGGAGAGAGATGAGGGGAAAAGAGGAATGATCATCGATCCTAATCCTTTTTTAAAGTGATTTGATGAAGGGGGATTACGAAAAAATAAATTTACTATAGTTTGGAAATAGTGATTACCGGTGAATTATTAATGATTAATGAAGGATTGACAAATTCAATTTTATGAAGTAAGACAAGTTGATTGATGATAATGATGATTACTATATAATTAATGATTAATGAAGTATTGACAAATTCAATTTTATGAAGTAAGACAAGTTGATTGATGATGATGATTACTATATAAATAAGTCAAGAGTCAAGACCATGTGCCTCCCTAAAAATTAATTAAAGCTGACGCTCATAGTGTCGTTGACCGGTACCATTTAATGACTCACGCGCAGTAGAAATGGATGGGGCAATATAGGAACAGTAAAAAATTGTATTTGAAATTATTATCATTTTATTTCAAAAACATTTTGATTGAAGCGATCATTAAAAAAATGTAAGAGTAGGAATAATTATATTGGTAATGTTATGCAATCATATAATACATGTTTGAATCGTACAGTACAATTTAGGCAGTACTTGAAAATTAGTCTATCGTCTATGGAATATTAGAACAAATACATCTTTCCATCACTCTCTTAAGTGAATAAGCGTAGGAGGTACACCCATCATTTAAAATACTTCATTTAAGTTAATTATTATCATTATTAATATATTACAAATACTATTACATAACTCGAATGGTAATACATTCCGGAATTAAAAACGCAAAATGACAATACATATTTCATTTCACTCCATGGAAAGCGGGAGAGAAATATATATCGAAACAAAATTCAATGAATAAGTAAATGACAGTCGAAGTAAAAATAGTACATAAACTTACAATTTAATGACGTCGCCATTTCTTCTAGAATTGATAACAATTACATCACTATTAAACTAAGTTTATGCTAAACTGCACTAGTCCAAGGAACACGGTAATAAACGACTAAACTATAATTCTTCAACGCATTAGTATAAGACAATAATAATAAAAATCAGTTACTCTATTTCGTAGTAGAGAAGTAAGAAGGGATTTATTTATGGATTATAACGAAACGGAATAATCACATCACCATTACCACCAATAGGAATACTATCATTAACATAACGGTCGAGTACTGGGGTTGATTTATGGATTATAACGAAACGGAATAATCACATCACCATTACCACCAATAGGAATACTATCATTAACATAACGGTCGAGTACTGATTGAACTGACGCATTATTATCCTGGCTGCCGACAACAGGTGAGTTGCCTCTCATTATGAAATGAGGCGAAGCAGGCGCAGAGGCAGAAGTCCGAGGCCGATGAGATTCAGCCACACTTCGACTTCCTGTCCCCATAGATTCCAGCATATTATTCATTCTCATGATCATCTCATTATGCTGCTGCTGATTGCTACTTGAATGATTAGAATGATTTACAGAAGCATTATTATTGCTCCCACGGCCGGAACCGGGCGGGCGGCCACGTTTGGGCAGCATGTTTAATGATGGATTATGAAGTTGCTGGCGAAGTCGGGCAATAGACATGTTTCCTGGGAAATTGGTCGGGGCTGAATGAGGTCGAATAGATTTAAGTCTTACTTCCTCCCAAGGTTTAAGTTGCTGACCAATATTGTTTGGCACTGGCTTGTAGCGTCTGATGGGAATTTGAACTCGCATTTTGGCCACTGACGCATTATCTTGAAAAGGGGTTGAATGTCGGGGTCGAGGTTGTAACCGCAGCAACGGTTGATTCCCTTTTGAAGGAAATAGTTGAGGTTGCACTGGGGTCGCCGACGAGAACGTTTCTCCAGACAAAGCTGGGATTTCAATTCGACGAAGGGACGGATTAGGATTGGTCCCGCTCCCACTTCCGTCATTTGGAATTTTCTCTGGAATTACCACTACCATCGGTGCATGCTTCCTCTTCGAGGACCTTGACTTTGGCACAAGAGTAATCTTCGGAGTGTCCAGGATCGTCGTCGTTTTGGCAGCCGTTTTCTTCAGTTTCGGTAACTTCAATTTTGGAGAACCATTTGCTTGATTAGTGGGAAACGAGAAACTACTACTAGTACCATATGTATTCATAAGGGGAAGTCTTGGCAGTTCTAAGGGAAATTTTGGCACTTCGAAGTTATTCGTGTTCCCTTGACCTTTACCATTCTTCATGATTGGAGCAAGTAGTCCTGCAAGGACTGAGCAACCTTGCTTTTCAAGTTGCCCACGAAGTCTGTTCATATCAAATTGACTTGTAGCTGGCTTCTGAGTCGGAGTCTTGTGAACTTTCGTCAGGGTCGTATTTGCCGGAAGTCGGACGCCCAATTCATTTTCCACCAAGGAATGACGCTTCTTATGTCCTTGTTGAAAGAAGAAGGGTCGAGGAGATCTGGATTTTGGAGATGTCCACGTCGAAGGCGGAGGTGGTGGAGGCATTACCAGTCGCTCCGGATTCGAATCCTTGGGGTAGGCACGGCTTTGGAAATGCGACTGCATTAAACCGTCAAGGCCATACAACCTGCTCGTTCCTGAAGTCTGACAATTGGACCTGTTGATTTTTGATTGAGGAAGTGGCATCAATTCAGGGACAGGTCTGTCTGCTTCTGTATCTATGCATTCCTATAAAATTAAAAGAGTTTAATTATTTTTACAGTACTACATATTATATTATATGCCATTTTGAATCCAGAACTTTAAACCCTTTCCCAAATGCTTACCGGGCATTTGTAATCCATCCAATCCCAATGTTTTGCATTGTCCAATCCCTCTATTTGGAAAATGCCCAAGCATTTGTTGCACTGGATCGGAATCACTTCATCCGTTTCTGGGGCGGAGTCATATCCAATTTCTACGTCATCATCTTCATCACCATCGTCGTTAAACTGCCTTATAATTGCCGACCTGGCATCCACATAGTCTTCAAGTTCCTGTTGTTGTTGCTGCTGCAGCTCCAATTGTTGCTGTTGATGCTGGCTCCTCATCATTTGCAATTGGAAATCGGGCGATTGGAAAAGTGCAGAGATTTGAAACAGCGAGTCGCCTTCAACTTCTTCCAGAGCATTGGTCGATTTCTTGTTCTGCTGCTCCACCTCCACATGACTCATAACCTCAACTTTATCTTCCTCTGAATCCGGTTCCATTTGGCTTTCCTTCGTCCTCGACCTTCTTGCAGATGAAGAGCTTGGAGAGTGCTCAGCCTGTTTTGGATACTTCGGGGGCAACATTCCCATTTCGAATGTATTCGGCCTCAGCTTAGACTTTTTCGCTGTCCTTTTCGTCGACGGATCATCTTCTAGGAGGACAACTTGATCTTCGGAATAGCGCTTCGGTGGCTGGATCGATTTCCTGGACGACGAAGATCTAATCCGTTTTTGAGACGGTTTGTCAGTGGAAGGACTAGCATTCATTTCTTCAGAGTCTTCCTCCGCCTTTTGGAGCTGAGGAGATTGGACTAATTCCTTCCTGGGCGAGGGTGTCTTCCTAGTCGGTGTATGAATAACTTTGGCCTTTTTCTTCACGCTAACTTCTTGTTTTTCTGCTCTCGCTGGAGGAGGTTTATGCATTCTTTTAGCGACGAGATATGCCTTCAACCCGATTCCATTCGGGATTTTCAAAACGCCATTCCTTTCCTTCACAGCTAGGTCAACTGCTTTCTTCTGGGCTTCCATTCCTTCCATCATTATTTTCCACAGGTAGTCCGACTTCCTCTCAATTAGACCAAATAGAGCTTCCTGGATATCGTCCAGTCCCGGTTCAGTGTTAAAGCCGAAGCCTTTACAGATCCGCGATGATCCTGGTTCCTCAAATGGAAACTCGATGAAAGGATAGGCATTCAATAAACGAGCTTTCTCCTTCTTCGGCTGGTCTTCTTCGCCATCACTATGGTCCAAGGACTCCGACTCTGTTGATGCTGACTGTAGTTTTAGAACATTTCTATTTTCATCTGACTTCTCAGGCTGAGGGGAAGATTCTCTTGAATTATGACCTTCGCCGTCTTGATCTTGTCCTTCTTCTCTGGTGACGTTCTCCTCATTTGAAATTGTCGGCGGCAATCCAGAATCCGGAACCTGTTGATCCCGATCTTCTACGTCGAGCTGAACCTGAGCAGGAGCAAGAAGATAGAGTCATATTACTTAAGTCATAATTTGTGACTCAGTAACGTCTTTTTTCTCGTTGTTACTTATGCTGAATTAACAGTATGTTTAGGGCAAATTATGATGAGAATTGAGTAGAATATTAAAATTAAAATGTGTATACAGCTTACAATTTTTTTCGGTCTACCTCTGAATACCTGCCCAGCAAATTCTGAGGCGTAAACAGCACAGGGGTAAACCTTATTGGTATCATTCATAGTCCCTGTCTCTGCATTTAATTCATCGCCACTGTCACCATCACCTTCCTCTGCTTCCAAATCCACCACAGGAATTATTGTTTCCTTCTGTAGTCCTCCACCTGCATCATCCTCTCCTGGAAGTAACAATGATGAATCCATATCTTCCACAGATCCAGACTCAGCATCAGGTCCCATCTAACAAAGCAGAAACGTCATATTCATATAAAAAATCAAATCAGTCTCTAAAATCAAATATATTTTTCATGAATTTATATTGCAAAAAATGAACACAATTTACTATCCCGATCTTACCCAATCAAAAGCAATCGATTTTATCTCTTGTCCGTCCAGAAACAAAATTTCCAGCAGCTTTCACCACGAGGATGACCTTCACCTGAAAGAATTAATAAAAATCAGACATTTAGTTAAGTCAATTATGCACAAATTAATTAATTTCATTATGATTTTCAATTTCGAAATTCAAAAATGGTTGACCTTCGCAGTTTTCCAAACAAACAAAACTTTAATCTTCACCGGCAGTATAAGTCTTGATTGTAATTAAAGTATTTAACGGCGATTTCAAATTAAGTACACAGAAAATCAGTTGATATCTTCGAAACGATTGAATATTTTACGGAGAATTACAAAATCCATTATCCGAACGAGCGAGGTATAAGGACTGGTATTATTAAAGAGTAGTGCAGTGAGTGTCGTCGTCATTCTAGTCAGTTGAGCAGAGTTAGAAAAATAGGAAGAAAGGGGAAAATGTTAACATTAGCTGCATCATACACGCTCAATGCTAAAAGCATGCATGTCACGAACCACGAACGATCATATTGATGAGGTGAGGAGGAGAACAAAAATGTTATGCACTGTTCGATAATTCCTTGTGTCGTAAATACATTTTGCATTGCACAAAAAAAAGCAGCTAGCGAAATAATAAAGCTAGGCCAAGCCAGGCCAGCGGAGCGGAGCGAAGGAAGGTGGTGGAGGAAGGAACGCGTGTGTACTTTTTACGTAGCCCCTACAGTAGACCCATTTATGAAAATGAAATAAAACGCTCCTTTAGCCATATTTTAATACATTAAAAGGTTAGAGATGATATTCGCATTTTGAAAATTTTCACTTATAGGCATGATAGCTAGGTACCTCGATTTAAAATTACTTCGATAAGATAAACAGGCGCGGTTCATGAATGGAGATAGGGCGACAGGAAGTCTGTTTGAAATTGTTTCCATTTTCACAATATGCAGCAGGATATATGGAAAGATGCATAATAATATCGCCATCGCATTGCTATTTTTGTTCAGAAACATGAACGAACGCTCGCTCGGTCGGACAGATTTACATAAAAATCGAAAACAGTCCGTGCGGGGTCGCCTTTCCGCGCCGGACAAACGATGCTACTTTTCTCATTGTCATGACATTACTTGTTTCCAATTCAAGCTTGAAGTTTAAACTTCAGCTTGAGCCAGGTTCATGCCTGACGGACGTTTGATTCGTTGCGTGGCGTAGTTTTAAAAGTAATTTAAATTGCATAAAAAAATCTTGCTTTGACTGAATTTTTCCATCGTAAAGTTATATAGTTATCGTTATCCTGATCGCTATCAAGGGATTAGTTTTGAAACCCCATTTTGAAAAATTCATGCAAAGGACGTATATATATGGGGTAATTTTTAGCATGAAACGTTTTCTGCATAATGAAATATTGCTTTCATATTGTTGTTGGTTAAAATGGAGTCGAAAGGAGCAGGTGGGATATTTAAATTTAATAGTTTTGCCTTAGAGAAAAATAAGTTGGACAATCTTGGAAACAATTTTCTTAAATACTTTTTTTATTATTACTTAAAAAGGTACTTTTTCCCAGCACTCATTAAATTCGTACGCACACTCACACGCTTTTTTAGTACAAAACGGTTAAATGTTATTTCACGTAACGCTTAGATAACTTTCTTAGTTTTTGTACACTTTTTAATTATATTAGTTTTGGTAAAATATATTTAAAAACTTTTNTTTCTTAGTTTTTGTACACTTTTTAATTATATTAGTTTTGGTAAAATATATTTAAAAACTTTAGATTTAGAGCAGGCGCTGCAGCGCTTCTTTGAAATTTCTCTCAAAAGCTTGATCTGAAAATCTATCAACGGAGCTCCTGGCCCTTTTCCTAATTTCCTCCTGTTTTTGTGGCGACAGTTCCAAAATGCTCTTGATTACTCTAGCGTACTCCTCTTCTGAGTCGGCAAGGAACCCGTTACGATTCTTCTCCGTCATGTCGACAATGTCCATTAGGGGTCCTCCTGACTTATGAGCTACCATTAGGAGACCAGCGGCCATGCATTCAACAACGCCTACAAATTCAAAAATAAATCCTTTAAAGTCCATTTTCATAATTCATTAGACATTAGGCGTTAAGACTTTAAATGAAATCGAAGCATACTTATTCCGAAGTGCTCATTCCACATGGAATGCATTCCAACAAGCCCATTAGTCAGTTCCTCTTTCAGCGTTTGAAACGAAAAGTTGATTTCAAAGATAACATTCTTTTGGACATCTAATTCCTTCGCGAGCTCCTTCAACGATTCAACGCGATTCTTATCACCCTCGTTCCTCACCGACCCCAGCAGGACTAATCTGACTCTGTTCCACAGCCCCGGTTCCAGAATATTTCTCAGTTGCTTCATAGCCTTAATCTGCAGAGCATGATCCTTCTCAGGTCTGAACTGCGCCACTGAAATAAGATTAATCGTCCTCTTGTCCTGGTCCTCGTCATGCCTTTCCAGTCTCTTGAATTCTTCCACGTCACAAGGAGGATATACTTTGAACGTGCTTCCATGCATCTGCCACAATTTCCGGATGTGACCCTCCGTCCAGGAGGAATTGACCATGGTAACCTCGCTGCACCGCCCCGCCTTGCTGTAGATCCAGGCGAATGCTTTGTAGTACCAAAGCTTAAATGTGGAAAGCATTGCGCTATTGGCAACCGCGCCTGCATTATTATAAGTCGATTCCCGACTAGCGACCTTCTCGAGACAAGGGGAAGGGGTCAGCCTCCACCCAATTTCTTCTCATCAGCCCCACAAATTCCACCGTATTGGGATCGATAGTAATATTAAAGTTATTTTTCGCTTTAGCCAGGATCTCCCCTGAAGTTGCACCATTATCCCCCGTGTAGATTACGAAGTGGTAGTTGGGATATGATTGCTGGAGTGTTCGAAGGGCTGCCCACAAGACGCGTTCTCCTCCTCCGCCGGCATTACAATAGGGGTGGAAGAAGGCTAAGGTCTGCTTTCGTTTTCCATCTGCTGTTTCACGAACTGTTCTGAAGTCCTGAAGAAAAAGGAAGGGCCATTTTAGGTAATCTTTTAAATCTTGTCAACTTAATTAAGATTAAATCAGAATAATTAAAAAGAACTTACTTTCGTATAAAGTAGCCGGATTCCATAATAAAAGACATGAGTCCATGTGACCACCCACAGGAATAACAGGTTGAAGATTCCCTTCCCAACTGAGACAAAATCAGCCGGCATCTTAATGTGCCACGTGTTGTTAAAAACTTAATAATACTAATTAATTAATAACAAGCTAGTTAAATTAAATATCTTGAACAGTCATTTCAGTCTTTTAAAATAAATCCTTTCTTGTCACTGGACCATATTAGACCAGACCACGATTCCAAAATATGGCAAGTCCAAGTCCAGTCGCTGCTGCTGTCTCCTCAGCTAAGTTGACGTGTGACTGAGAAAAACAGTCAAGCATGCATAACATCTCTAGACTCTAGACCGCAAATGACACATGCAATTATTGCACAATCAAGAGCATCCTCATCATCATCAACGATCATCAACATCATTATCATTTTCTGCAAAATAAAAGAACTCACGAGTCAGAACAGAACAGTATCTTCCCTTGAAAATATATACACGAATACATTGCATTATTGCACACCTGATCTCAGAAGTACTTTTTTAGTCATTCATCAAAAGAGACTCATCTTTTTTCCCCTTTTTTCACCCATAAAAAACGAGACTAGACCAAGCAATAAGACCATAACAGTAGAAATGAAACAAACAGAAAAGATATAATTTTTATATTGGCTTGGTTAGCTCTTCTATAGCTAAGCTAAGCTATGGCTCTGGCTTTAGAAAATTTAATGATCATTTTTTCAGAAAGAAAGGAAGGGACAAGACATGAAGACAGCTGCAGCTGCTAAAACGCTCTTTCTGAAATAAAGCTTTTATTCGAGCTGCTTGGTTTAGGGTTTTGGTTTGATGATG
>JAHZNI010002139.1:0-11552 GCA_027744415.1 Seira ritae | reverse complement strand
GATGAGATGAACTGAGGGAGATTATGGTTTGGTGTGGCATCATCATGATCAGTGAAATATTCTCCCCTCTTGAGATGTTTTCACAGCGCAAGCTGACATTTGCATGGTCATGCATATCATAAACCCCTTTCCTCCTCGCAATGGCTTCATAGAACACAGTCACGCTGAATTAAAATTATTCTGTTGTTCTTGGGGGATAAAATCTGCAATAGCGAATATGTATACCTAAGTAATTCGTGCCCTGTGCCAATAGAGCACAACAACACACAATTTTAAGCGTACTTTAATTTCAGCATGAGCACTTCGGGTTATACTAGGATGGATGTTAGTTATTTTACCACAAAGATTTAGATTGCAGAATACTTTTGAGATAATAGCGGAAGATTACATTGACTTCAAAATTTCAAAAAACTCCTTGATGGGAACAAAATCTACATCAAACTTACCTACGCTAAAGCTAGATGAGAATGTCTTTTGCCACTTAGTGTAATGAGCAAAAGGTGACCACAAAAAAATTGAGAGAAACCGTACTTGTACTCTATTTAGCTTTAACAACGCAACGACAAGAAAGAGGTAAATTGTCGTGACGAGGAAGTGCATGGGGACAATATTCTAACTGCTTGTACCTTTTATAATGGGCGTGTAGTGTACATGATGTTCATGTGTTCTAATCATTAAAGTCTTTGTACTTGAAATTGCTTGCTGGCTCTACCATGGAGCCAGCAATTAGTCCATGCAATTTATAAAGAATTACTTAACTATTACTCTGTGAGAGTGCATTCAATTCAACCCTTTTTACTGCATTTGCATAGTATTTATGCACTTACCAACCCCACCAAACCTTAATCCTTGCTAAAAGTCTCATAGAAGCTGTAATCACTTGAAGATCCCATCTCGCCATCTTAGTATTTTACTTTAATTTCTAGGAAAAACTGTTTTGCCATTTGCTTTTTTTTGACAATAATTTTTTGACCACTCTATCTTATAAAATTTTAGAAAAATGCAATCCCTATCGTCCTCTAGTGCAATCTAAAGTGTGCAGCCTAATTTGTTTCTTACGACACATATTTAAACTAACGATTTATGCAATGTTCGTGGTTAACTGCGCCCACGTCGATTTTGATATGTTTCCTATTTATCTTTTTTTAAATTTGTTTAGATAAAAGATTTAGGATTTCTGTGAAGAGCGTAATAGAAACATTTGTACTTCTGTTCAAATTATTTTGCATAACCATTTTCAGACGATAATTTCTGCCATTTTGACAGGTAATGTAGAAAAGTACAGCTTCGAGAGGGCACAGGCCAAACTTGTCCCTTTTTAATAGACCAAAACGAACAGGGTATTATTTATGGTGGAATTTGCAGTTATGTTTTTGGCTGAATGAAGCCTTAAATTATACAATAAATATACGCAAAGACGGATAAGTTACTGTCGGTATCCTCCTCTGTTGATCCCAACTTTAGGAATTGAATTTATGCATGAATTGAATTGAGCTGATCGGTAAATATTTTTCTTGTAGACCACGACTAGACCTGCGTAAAATTACACAGTAAAACCTGCCTGGTCGGTCTGTCATACAATCATGATTCGTTCGTACGGTATGTGCATAAACAACGTTAAAACTCACAGACATTGTTGCTTGATGACAGTAATAAGCAAATATGCATAAAATCTTTGCGTTTCAGCCTCTCTCCCTCTGCCATCGAAAGCATCTTTTTGCCTAAAGCTTTTCTTCCCGTGTGCTTTATCTCGAATTTTCAAAAGAATTCATGTCAATTTGACTTGAAGGGAAAAGGCTTACTTGAAAAAGACAATCTTCTTGTGGCGAATGCGTTGCATAGTTGCATAAAACCCAAAAGCAATTTGTAACATCATAGCTTGGAGAAAAAATTGTGGGCTTGAAATGAAGCCCAGAAATTTTGGAGAGAAGAGCTGACTTGATTCATGATTGAGTTGCGTGATAAGAGGAAATTGTCCTTTTTACATGCCAATTTCCTCGGTCTTCGTATAATACTTCTTGTTCGCACTTCTTACCCTCTTTACGAAACAGAAATTCCCCCTGCTCTCTGAAGGAAGTTTCGATTCGTTTTGGCTAGTGGAAAGCAGGTGATGATGGCGATGATGATGACGACGGCGACCAAGAGGAACATAGTAATAATGATCTTCCTCTCCTAGCGACGCAATAGTTACAAGGGAAGATTGCGAATGTAACCGACTTAAAAATTTCAGAAGACTCTTAGAAGAATCCCTTCGGGGATAATGAAAAAACTGGTATGATATATCTACTACTATATCCTTGCCAGTGGTTTTTTTGCGATTTGAAAAAGCGGAAGTTTAGACATAATACTGTTTTATTGAACGTCGTGAGAAACTCAATTGTCTCCATTATTATCGTAACAATAGAGGAATCAAAAGAGTAAGAGGACATTGTGTTGCGTGAAGAAAAGGAATGCAAAAAAATTCTGTGGTATGCATAAACGTGTTTGAAAAGCAGGATGAAAATCCTGAATATTTCCTCTGCGAATTTGAACATCTAAATATCTCAACAGGTCAATACATGGCATGTTTTATAATAAATTAAACCCAGATTTATTGGCTTATTTCGGGCTAAAATGCAAGAAAAAAATTCACACCAGTCTTAACTTAAACTTTCATCAGTGACGGAATATCGAAAGTTATGATTTGATTCTGATAAGCATTGCTCTTAACCATGAGTAGAAACATTTTTCCATTGTGTAATTTTATCAAGAAATGTAATCTGAGGATAAGTGTGAAATTGATGGTACACATTTTCTTTTAAAGTATTGGATATGGTGGTTGTATCTGAATTCAAGAGAATTAATTAATTTGAGTAGACTCCAACAATGATAGGTATTTGCAGATTTTCTGTTTTCCTTCCGTGTGTTTTATAATAGCAATTTGTAAGGCGGAAGCAGGACCACATACATAACTTTTGAAACGCTTCCCGTGTCATATTCCATCGCTATTATTTATGCTTGCCTATGCCTCAGTGATTCTGCACCTTGTTGAACTAAATATAAAATAGATGCTTTCTTCTAAAGAATGCGTAAGAGTGGAAGCGCATTACGCTTAAAAGCGTGTAGGCTTCTTGGGTGCAGTGTAATTTGGTAAACAGGACTTTGTGAAGGAGAACGCTTACAACTCTTGCGTTTAAATGCATCTATTACGAAGACAACCTTGCCTGGCTACTTAAATCTTTCTTGGCCATTAGCATTCCTTCGCTAATATATAATTCATCATCATTCATAAAAAGAATCAGCCAAAATTGCATGATTTATTGGTATGCATTGTTTACTTTTTGAAGAGACGGCTGTCAGTTTGTAGACAATTTGTAAGAATTATCAAGAATGAGGAATTACAATTGACGTACGCCACTTTTACAAATAAAATGTAATGCTTTTTTCTGCACAAATGAATATTCCTCAGAGCCAGGCGAACGTAGGCGATCAATTTATTTAAGTCATTTGCTACTAACAATAGCGAACATGATTTTTATCTTCAAGAACGAAATGAGGAGGTCCATAATGTAATACAAAGCACGTCGCTTTTTTGTTAGTTTATGGCGATGCAAGTGTATTGAATAAAATTGATATTTTCGTATCAAGTTTAGTTTGTTTCTGGCTGACATGAGCAAATGAAAAAGACTCCTTCCTCATAAAATAAATGGCTGCAGGTATTACCAAAAATTCAGAAATTAGGTTAAGTAGATTCACCAATTTAGCATGATCATGTTGATAATTCATTTGTGGAGTAGTAGTAATAGTGGTAATTGTTAAAGCAAAGATTATGCATAAAACCTCGCACTAGATCAAACTCTGCAAAAGGGGCATACAATGAAGGATTCCGATGATGCAGATGTGCAAAGTAGCGCTCTCTCGACTCATGCCATGACTAGCAACACAACACAATGGCGACGAGATTAAGGCATTCTTAAAGGTGTCTTGCCGTCTTAATTGTAAAATATGATAATTAAATGACTTTATGATAAAAACGTGCATGATGTTTAATTGAGTAGAGGTGGAAGAGAACAAACCAACGCAACGGTATTTATAAGCTCATCCGACTCGACTCAAACTCAAGCAGATCCATGACTCTATTTTTGTTATTGCCTATTCATGCCAGAGATTTTGACCATCAATGACCGTTACGTCTCGCTTAACTAAAGGAGTTGACTTAGACTGTAGCTCAGAAAGTCAGTCAGTCAGTAAGTCAAAATATTTCCGTACTGCGAAGATAAGACATATTTTCCTTTAGAGCCTCCCAACCCACCTTTAAATAATCCATAAGTCATTCATTATTTTTCTCATAATGCTCTCCTCATTGTTGAAGTTTATGAACCACGAGTCTGCATTATTATCTGCACCCCATACTTGACGAAGATTTTTTTATATGTATTACTGTTACCCTCAGCGAATGAAGTGCTGGTATCGTCGTTGACTTTTTTTATCGTCCTCTATCTTCAAAAGCTGGTTTTCTATGGGGAAAGCATCGCAATATCCATTTTTCAATGCACGTACATATTACACTACTCCTTTCTTCAAATTACAGTTGCAAAGGAACACATTCTTTGAAAAAATGTAGAGAGAAAAAATGGTCAAACCACCCGATTAAAAAATAATGAGTTATGTCCTGTCCGATTTTATTATCATTTTTCGAATTTCAAATCGAAAAAATACCGCTATTTCATGTTATCTAATTTCTTTTTAAAGCACATAAGTAATCAATTTACGGCATAGGTAATAATCATAGATTTTCGAAAGTTATGTGACTTATTGCTTAATAGCCATGTAAATTACAGAGTGGTTGTGCATTATAATGAAGATGATTGATTGGAAATTGTAGGTTTTATGGCCATTCTTAATTAGCAATTTTCGAGGTTTAAAGAACACAGAGGATGAGTAAACAAGAAGATGCACATCTGAAATGGCCATATCTTACCAGAATCGCCCATAGCATTAATCATGATTTCCTGATGCGTGTCTCCTGTGTGAGACTTGAGCTAAAGGTGTTTTTATGTAGCTCGCGATCACCGAAGGTAACGCTAGGGATGCTTTTTTATGATAAAAATTGAACTCATGGGAACTTTTCGCGTTTGGTATTCATGAATGAATGAGCAAGCATGTCTGACAAGCATTCATCACATGAATTCCTTCCGTGCTAGATTAGAAAAGGAATGAGAAGAGGAGCTCGAGTTGTGCGATTAGCACGATTTATGTGGGTTCTTCATTTTTCAAATTAACCTTGTTTTCTGACAGAAATTCGCTCTAAAGAGGATGAATTTGTCTCAAGGAAAATAATGAATGAGAAAGACTTACCTTAGATATTATGATTTAACTGGAACTATGGTGAAAAAATAAGCCGTTATCCGTATGTGGCAATAGCATCATTCCATCACAATAAAGCCAGCAACAATACCGAGTTTTAATGAGAATGAAGATTAAACTGAATAGGTATAATGTGTGCGCTTTAACTGTACCTGTGCAAATAGCGTTTGTTCCGCTGACTTTCCTATTTACTTACCTACTCAATAGGTCTTGAACGGTTGTAAACGCAAGTACACTTGAACCAAGTAAAGTACTTTTGTCAATGAGACGTCATCATTGAGAAATATAGGTTGGATAATAGGCTAAAATAATTGCAATTAGAGGCGGTTAGGTCAGCGTATTTTAGAACGCATTGCAACGCTTGCAAGTTCAACGATTTTATGCAGACGATGCAAAAGCCTAAACAGATTTTCTGGCAGGAAAACAGTTCAAGTAATTTACTTTGCATCGGAGAAGGAGCTTAACTATTATCAATAGACATTACGTCTTGTCAACCAGAACAATGCCAAGCCAAGTGGGGATTGCAGATTTGCTTAAGCCTGATGGTTCAAAGGTTTACTGACATTTGCAAGTCTGACGGTAATGGTAACGTAAGCAAAGTAGCACACACAACTAAAGTTAAGACCCTGCAAGAGTCATGACATTGTTTTCCAATCATGGACAGTTTAAAACTGCCAAGTTTGTCGCATTTATGCGATTATTGTGTACATTGTGACACGGCGAAAAAAAGTTCATGATTGGCAGAGATTGTTGGGGTTTCATACGTGACTTATCAGACTTCAGAGAGGGAGAGAGAGGCGAGTGTCCTTTTCAAGTCAAGTGCAGTGATGCATGGTCTACCTTGCAGAAAAAATGTACTAAACTCATTTAATATTCTCTCTCTATCATTGCATTGTATACAGTTTCATGCTCTCATGTCACACTCATAAATTAACGCTAACAAATTAAATTTTGAGATGTGATTAAGGCAGCGTGTAGGAATCTACATAATATTGCATATGTACTTTTACAATAGTATGTACGTCAGGAAAGTACTTAGAAATAAGATCATGCACAGACATAACTGTGTTTAACGACCGTGCCAATACACATTCTTTCGGATCGAGTTTACTACACAGACATTTCTCGAACAAAACAAACATAAAAAAAATATATGTTCCTCTCTACTCATTGCATCAAATTGCAGTTCAATAATAATATTTGCATTTTTATCGGCTCGTTTACTCAAACAAACAGACGCATAATCGTAGACGTAAAAATATGAGACCATCTNTTGCAGTTCAATAATAATATTTGCATTTTTATCGGCTCGTTTACTCAAACAAACAGACGCATAATCGTAGACGTAAAAATATGAGACCATCTCTGATATTTTATCGTTTGTATCTTTGTTTTGCATTAGATGACCTTGAGATGTGCGTTGTCTTTGTCTTGGAAAGAATTTTTGGAATTTTTCGATATGCAATGCATATGAAATCTAGATCGGGATTTGATTACAAGAGTCTAACAATGCACGTTCAAAATATTTTTCTGACAATTTGACTGATGGGTTTCATTGTCGCGGTGGAAGTATTTAGTATACAAGGGAAATATTGCAATACTGTGAGCCATCATGATGAACGAATAAATATGATAATGGTTTCTATAGATTCGATGATTTACATTCGTCTCATTTCACTCTGTCCCTCGCAGATTTTATAAATGAAACGCTAACAAGGACTTTTGTTTTGACAAAGTTGATATCACACGTCTCTCAAATTAAAAAATAATATATGTAAATGCATATTAATAGCTTCTTTAACCTTCAAACAAAATGGAAACTAAATACTCTTCTTTAGCTAGAAATTCGTGGATCAATAAAGACGCATCGCCATGATATCATATCATCCAACTACTACACTAAGTCATGCTTTCCCCATAAAAGAAGACAAATAAAAATTCGCACATTTCATTTTGTCATGTCATGTTTTCAGCGAATTCTTGATATCACATGCATGCATACATAGATTATTTTTGATGAAGCAGGTGGTGAAATCGGCATACATTTATCAAAAGGGAGCTCCTTTCTTCGAATCAAAAAAAATTAGGGACAGGGAACATCATGTAAGCGCATTTTCATATTAATAAACTTCATCATTCCAATTCAATGACGATGATGAGTAAGGTGTTGTATGCAAGACGCGCACGTAATTTGTGTTGACAGGTTTGTACACGGGCCACACTTTCAAAATAAATGCTTAGTACTTTGATAAAATGAAAAAAACTGGCATCCTTATAGCGTTTATCATATCGGGTCATGCAGAAAACAATGCTGATTTTTACGAGGAAGCTATATTTAAGTGATAAAAATAACGATTGCTGACGACACCATGCGTAGCAGTTATCCCGCTGTTCGTAAAAAAATTAATGTGAGCCTGGTGCAACAGCGTCTTCTGCCTGTTGAGGAGAGAGCAATTTAGTTTTTTTTACCTGTCGGTCAGACTCGTCTCCTGACAAGAAGAGCAATAATAGGTGCGTGCTAGCTCGCTCCTAGCTAGGGATGAATGAATGAATGAAGTGAGTAAAGGAAGATGATAAAATGGAGCTAAACTCATTAGTAAATGTAACACGTTTCTAATAAAAATGCCCCACTTTATTTGTATAGTCAGGCACGATTTGATTGTACAGACATCGCCCTTATTATCTTCATTTTATGCTCATGCCAAAGAAAATTAAAGGGAGGAAGAAGCAGAAGCGTTTCTAATTTTTTTCTTATGGGACCAGCGCTCCATATGATGTGAATAGCTTATCGGGTATTTGAAGGATGTTGCCAGTCATATATTTTTATACTTTAACTTTATGAAAAGATATCCATAATCAATAGTGGTAATAAAGGGCCTTCATTTATTGCTTAAATCGCGTCTTTCTTATATTTATTGTGAAAAGAAAAACTGATTTCAAGTTTTTCACTCCTCCTCACGTCTCATTCATGATGCTTGTAAAGTAAATATTAAACATTTCTGAGAACTTAAAATTATAATGAGATTATACTAATTGGCTAAAAGTATAGTTTATCAGGACTACTTCGGTGTAGCGTGTAACCTGTAATTAATTTAGTTTTTTTAAAGTAGAGTCGTGTGACTGAGATGATCATGATAATGATACCGATTTTACTCATCTTTCATGTCTTTCTTCATGTGACTTGGCACGTCGCCATTAATACATGCTTAATATGTGCCACGTTACATCTTTCAAACGTGTTCTGTGGCTATCTTTAAGTCGGATAAATTCAGTTTAATTCATAATTTTAATCTTTGTGTGTCCCTGCGCTATATCATTTATCAGCACTTAAATGCAGTTGCAGTTTACGACGTTATTAAAAAGAATGAGCAGAAGAATCATGTTCATATTAATTATGAACTAAAGCTGTTCAGCATACAAATTGCTGTGCACCGCTCATGCTAAATTAAAGTCCACTGTCATCGTCTCAAACTCGCGTGCATGCCTTCATTTGATTTTACTCATGCATCCTTGCATTCTCGTGGAGGCTCCTATTTGGCGTGGATTGGATTGGAGTTGTTCTCTTATACCTTTGGTGCATGTGAACTAAAATAAAGGACAAAATGTCCTAAGGACAAAATCGTGACGTAATCAAGACTTCAAAAGTAAGGATACAGTAAAATGAGATCTTCAAAAGACTTTATTCGCTGTACATTTTCTAGATGCATTCTTTTCAGGTTTAGCACCTTAGCGATACATGGCAGTTTGGGTTGCCAGTTTGCCATGTAAAAAATCTCAAAATATTTTTTCCTCCCCGAAACGAAACGACAATATATATCAGGCAGCTGGCTTGGCTTTGGCTTGTCTTGGGCTGAAGAAATAATCATGACGATGATAATGGAGATGATGAAAAGCCATTTCAAATTACTATGATAATAATATGTATGCAATTTGGTTCTCATGTTTGCAAATAATTTTTCCATCATCATAACCATTATTGTTATTTGTTATATAAAGACTACCAATGCACTTAATCTTGAGCGTGCATCGTTCTATATCTTGCAGTGAGAATGTTGTGGTATGTTGATAGATACATGGTATGAGCAAATATAGTCTTGTATCGAGATGAGACCGATAAAAATCCAACAAGTTTTTGATGGAGGATAATGTATTTTCGTGGGAGAAACTAACGGTGCATAACATTTATCGCCGAGCTGGGTGGATAATATGGCTGATTTTTCCCTGTAAGCATCAAGGATAAGTTTAAGGTGATAGTGATAGGTATGCTATCATCAGTCAGTGCTGAATAATATTATAGGGATTCTTATCATTCTTGCTAGCCCGTACGAGATTTGCATTTGCATATATGTAATTTTACCGTTTGTGTACAAACATAATACTATTTTTGTAAGGGCAAGGCATGTACGTCCATATGAACATGATGCACAACAGTAATGTAAAAAGACGATCTTAAATGCAGACGATTTTTTATGAAAAGCTCGTGGTTTTCCTCTTAAAAAATACGAACTTAATCTAAACCAAATTATTGCCCAAAGCACACCCGACCCACCTTCTTCCATCCTTGATTATCACCGCACCGCACTCCTTTCAGATTGAAGCCGATGTAATTTCACCATCCCTTAAGACCATAATAATATTGAAGACAGTCTTGTGGCAAAAAAAACTTAATTTCATCTTGAGTGAAGGATCATGTAAATTGTGTCTTGGTTTTTTCTCAAAAAAATTTCTTACGACTTTTTCTTACTTTTTTTTCAGTTTACGGATGTCAATCATGTACAGGTAAGCAAGCATTTTTTATGATGATGCCCTTCAAAGGCTTCATACATAATTTATACCGATCCTCTTAAAAAGAAAATAATATGTAGTCCGTAGCATTGTTACAAAATCGATTCTTTCTCGGAAAAAACATGTAAAACTTGCGTAATTGCGAGTTTTATTGCAGAATTCAAGTCATGTTTGATTACTAGCGATTTTTGTAATCCAATAACATGAAGCTATTGTTGTATCCTGTTTTTAAAAGAATCATGTTTACAAAATCGTATATCTACTATGTACTTATTATATGATAGTATCTCACGATTTTTTGACCTTTTACTTGCAGCACTGGCTTGACGCTACGAAACCGATCAAGAAGCAAGTGAAGAGTAAGTACTAACTTTTTTATATTTATTTTTTCGGGTGTATTGTTCATCCGCGAAATTGTATTTCCATGCCTGTTTCAGCCAACATTAGCATTAGCACACATTCGCCGCGGTTGCATTTCTTTTTCATATGTATCTAAACTAAACACATTATATTGTTTTCTGAAGAACCATGCGTGGAAAATAAATTTAGATCTGAAGCCAGACGATTACGATCGGCCATCCCCCATTTAAAAATTGCTCAAGGCAATGCTTTTTCCCAAGTCCATTTCGAATTTGTTCACGATTTCAATGTTATGGGAGGAAACATATTCTCATCTACAACAAAATAATCAGAAAAAAATCATTTTCGCAAAAGTGGCACACCATCACCGACCCCTCACTTGTTTGTAGTCCACTTTTTTCATTTGCAACGTGCTACACTGAAAAGCTTCTTATCTTAGAAATGAAAATTTATCATCTCATTTGGAGTCGATTAATAATCTGTAACGGTGTTGGTAGTATCCAGTAGTAGTGAGAACAGAATCATTCCTCGCAAAAAAGACTGCGATTAAGTCATGCATCGACACTCAAGTCGACACTGATCCTTAAAAGTAGTGATGTTGCACTATCCGTATAATAATCATGCTCATTTTAAGTCAATTTAGAAAAAAAGACAAAAAAATCTTCTCTGACCTCACCAGGTGCACGTACGAGTAATGTTCTTTTTTATACCCGACAAAGACAATATGATGTGCTGCAGCAGAGTATTTCGCATTATGATGAAACTCTCCTTTTGAAAGATTAGATTTATGGATGTTCTTTTTGCCTGGTACACAGGATGATTTGAAACCTTTGATGGGGTGATAAAGGATAATAACAATAAGGCCTTAGGTGAGCAGCTTAAAGCAAGCAGTGTATTCCCATAATAATAATGTTGACGACTTGATGATGATGATGCACCTTACAACATTGCAGATTTTTTTTCATTACGATAATTGTTGTTAGTAATACACGCGTAATAGCCATCGAGGTAAATATGTAATGGGCATGGGCAATGTTAAGATGATGATGATGAGTGGAAAT
>JAHZNI010002138.1:0-17008 GCA_027744415.1 Seira ritae | reverse complement strand
AAATTTTAAAATTTGAAACTTTTTTCTGTATAATTACTTGGTGTGTGTCGAAATGGCACACGGATTGAGCGTTCTAGGGTTAATCTGCTTACATATAATGGGATATTTCTAAATCACACCTGACAAACCTATTTAGCAGCATTTGGTGGTGGAGCATATTGTTTGATGTGGGTCGAGAGGGATGGCGCATCCACGATTGTAGCTGGGAGCAGCTTTGGATCAGCTGGTCGGTTGGTAGTCCCCGAGTTGGGGTTCCTATCCATGTTATCATCCAACTTCCAGTAAATGCGGTTCTGCATTGTGGTGCTGCAAAATGAGAATACCGGAAGGTTAGAGTTTTGCTGATTAAACTTAAGTAGGACAGTTTGATATCGTTTTGTCTTACATGAAGTCTGCTGCAACATCCTTCGTCTTCATTGTCCTCATGAAGAGATAGCCCGTGTGAGCGTACACTGGCGATTTCGTATCGGAAATATCATACGGAGCCAGTGGCCGTTTCTTCCTGTCACCACGTCCCTTCACTTGTTCCTTGTGAACCCTGTTGACACGATAGAATTTTTAAATTTAAATTCACGTCCACTTCAAATTCAGGAAGTCCTGAATCACTACTAAGTTATAGTTTTCCACTCACGCAACTAAAGACGGCTCAAGCCTGGTCGCCTCCTGTGGCTTCTTCGCACGCACCAACAAGAAATTGGGCAGACTGGGCTTCGACATCGACTTGGCAAACTTGTTGCACATGTCCATTCTTAAAATAATAAGAAATTCGCCTCATGTTCCACATATTCGTTATCATTTCAATGCATAATATAACATCACTCTTAATAAATTATAGCGACAAGACTAATGCATACCGCTCTTTGTATGGAAGATTTCGGATGTCTTTTCCACCCAAAACCATGCCATCAATGATGTGGAATGCTGTCTGAGTAATTTGCTTATTCTCCTCGAACGAAGTAATTTCATCCACGATGTCTCCGTAGATTAAAGTTTGATCAGCAATGTCCATCTGATCATTTACAAGCTTCCACTTTCCCCCAGAGAATCGGTAGACCTTATCACCACCACGTCCTTAAAATTCAAATAGAGTATACATATATGACGATTTCGGTCGAATTTGCATTTTATCTCAGCTCAGATCACTTTATCACATTACGATAATTCATAAAACTAGATTCAGTGTTGTCATTTGTATTCATTTACCCATGTAAAATCCTCTGTCACGTCCGACAGAAACGAAATGCCAGTCCTGAGGATTCAAGAAGTCCTTTTCCATGACCGAGAAGGTCATCATCACCTCACCTTCTCGCTCTGTTCGATTCAGAACATCTACAAACAGACAGAGAATAAAAATTTTACGGCAAGAGTTCTTCGTCTTCGCCATCATTTTTTGCAGTGCTTACTTTCAGGATAAGGTCTGAGCAGCTTCGTCAGGAACATCTCTGGCGGCAAGGAAGCATAGCGCGGCTCCTGCCTCAATCGTTTCGGGCAGTTCCATACATCCGCGCACTTGTTTCGAATGTAATTCCTCCTCATAGTGACAATTCGACCGTCGTGCCGATTCTGGATGGCCCGGCACAAGTTGTGTGTTTCCTCCAACTGCATATGTCCAATGCTACACAAATGGGAATCAAAATTAGACTCATCCTAACCAGAACGAGTCCTGACTTCCAGCTAGGCTGATAGGGCGTAAAACATACCTGCAATTGGACTCATAGATGTAGTCATAAAACTTATCCGTATTTCGAATGGTTTCGACTGGAACCAATTCGACGATCTCAGCTTGCTGATCAGAGGGAAACTTGTGATTCACATGGCATCCATGGTCCATGTTGTGGAGCGTCATGAGGTAGTTGGTGATTTCGGTACAGATTTTGCCTCCCTTGAAATGCTTACAAATGAGGAACCTCTCAGCGCTTCCCTGAGCGGCCGTCTCGGGGCGAACAATCGCTATGGAATCGAAGGCTCGATACATCAAGTAGATGAGACCCGCAGTGTATGGAGTAAAGATATCGTACAATCGAAGGATGAACGTGCCACCTACGACGAACATAATATGATTCGTAATGTAATGAAATAACAGGATGAAAAATTTACATTCCAAGTTGAACCCAAGATTTGTGACCTTGATCTTACCTTCACGAAGAACCCGCATACCAATATATGCCTCAGCCAATACCATTGGCTTACAGCGCAACTCTTTTCGGTCTTCGTCCAATCCAGGAGTCATTTCGCTCTACATTATACGAAAAGTATATCAAAAGTGACCCACTACTAGCCACGCTACCCTGACAAAAACATAAACCACTAAACTTACCCCATCAGCTACCACAACATGAGCGCCATTATAATCCGTGTTTCTCCTGACAAACCTCGCAAATGCATCCACAAACTGAGGTTTATAAATACTACCGTCTCCTCTCTTACCATCAAGACCTAGCCATTGCTCGAATGATTCCTTGGGGTAGTGCCCAGTCGCACTCAACTTGTAATTGTACGCATCCTCTTTGTACGTGAAACCGTATACCTTAGCCTCCCACTGACGCTTGGTGAGCATGTACCTAAGTAATGGTACTTTAATTAAACCATTCTAAGAACTTATTCGTCATGATCGTGAAAAAAGCTTAACTTACTCGACAAAACCTCCAGGCCCTCCGTGAATATCGACCGCATAAAGCAATTCAGTTTCTCCAACGATGCTTGTACCATTCCTTAAGCAAGGGTTTGTAATGGCCCAACCCGAGAGGGCATCAAGATTTGCAAACAAATATGCAGAATTAAACTGAAAAACTGTTGGAGGACTGGCAAATTCGTTTAACTTCTTCTGCAGTTCTTGATAGGCTGGCCCTCCGGCTTTACGGATCTCGTACTAAAAAATTTAAAGAAAAACAATAATTTTACTTTCCTGACGACTTCGGGTAGACTGCAATTTCTTTCGTTCTGTAAGTGGAAGTACCATAATATAGGCTTTACTTAAGTTAACATACCTTGACTTCCATGAGGCGTTCCAGGACATCGCGTTGACAGAAGGTGGTGTCGACGTAGGTGGCAGGTTCAACAATGCCAAGTTTCTTGCCCAAGAGGAGAGAGTCGTAAGTTAGATTTTCCATGTGCTGAGAAAGTCCAATATACCTGACATGACTTCGCTTGTCCTTCTCCAGCTTTTGCTGTTGAATGAAAACGAAATTAGGTATGTAGTTAAATTTTTAGATGAAGTCTGTAGCAAAACATTTCCAAGTAGAATTTTTTAACATCATACGTATCCAATGAATAACTACATACCCGATCTTGTTGAGGAATAGATTCATCCACTGAGCAGACGGAGTCCATGTCTTCATCCAATTGTAATCGCTTCGCGTCTGGTCCCAGAACGCTGCCTTGTCTTTTTCCCAAAATACTCTTGGATCCATAGGACCAATCCATGGAGGGAGGAGGAGGAGGAAGCCGACGAGATCTTGTTGCCCCTGATGCCTAATCAAAACGTAAGATTCAAAATTAATTAAATTAAATTAATAATAATGCTTTCAAACTCATCATTCATTAATTTGCAAATGCATTTCTTACATTGCTTGATGCATTGCTAGATACACTGGGAGATGGAGGAGGAAGTTTGGGTCCTTGAGGCAAATCTTTCACCGCAGATGCTCCTCCAGTCGAGGGGGCCGGCACTTCGGGAGGCTTCATCTCCACATCCTCCGACTCCTCCAAGACGATGATACCATCTCCCCCAACCCCGGCGGCATTGGAATTAAAACTATTCGCAACTCCAGAAGGACCGGCAGCGTGATTGTGATTATTTTCCTGCTAACCAAAATTCCTCAAATAAGCTTTGACTTCTAAACAAAATGACAGAGATCTAAGTTGAAGTTTTTCATTATTCAGTGCTTACCTGGTCAGAATGATTTCTACCGGCACCATTCGCGGGGACTTCCTCTCCCGTCTCCATTGCCTCAACAACAGGTTCGGGTTCTGGCTCTTCCCCAGCATTAGGATTATATGTGAGGAACCACAAAGCCAACATCTCATCATGATGGAGATCAACTTGCCTGATAGTCTTGAGCAGCTCATTTGCGGTTTTGAAGCCAAAGGATTCCGGCCTTAGTTCTTTCTTGTACCTCTGCTGGTACTTCCCAGCTAGCTGGAGGACTGCGATTTTCTAGAAAACCAAGAACATCAAAACGATCAATTGTCAATTCAATTTTTCTCTAATCTTCTAATCAACAGCATCCAATAATTGGAAATGAACGGTAAAAGATCATGTACCTTAGGATACTCATCTTGGGCGATCTGGACAATGTCTCTCTTGACATTCTCAGGAACTCTGGAACTTGCCAAAGCTGCAGATCTTCGAGCAGCGTCGTCCGCCATTTTCAACACTGAAAACAAAAAAAAACGCTCTTTAAAATATCATCATATTTACAGAACTAGCAGCCACAGCAGTGTCAAGTCAAGATTTTCTTTTAAGCGATCATTAAAATGCTCCTCAATAAAGTAAAGCAAGTTGACTACAAATGACAAATGATCAACGCGACGCCCATCCAACTTACCTTCTGCCTCTTCAAAATTGACAATTATAATTATACTAAACTGACTTGACAATTATTCACTTCTTCACGACACCCCGAAGTTAAAACATTAACTTAATATCATCCAAGGATAATTAGTTGCAGGTTGCAGCACGGCGCAGCGTCGCGTCAACTTGACTTGGAAAGACGATGTATTCCAGCAGCGCAGCGGCGTTCCGCAGAAATTGCCGAATGAATAGAAGAAAACAAGCTCAGCTCGATTCGATCCCCAATGAATGCTGCTGCTTCTGCTGATAAAATTCTGCTGAATGATAAACATAACATATCATTCAAGTACAGGCACAGGATAGGTTATGGACAAAATAGAGCTATAGACACTGTCTAGTCACTAGATTTCTGAATAACATGGAACAGTATGTCAGTTGCTGATGCTGCTGCTGATATGATATGCCAAATACTACCATTGAAAGAAGTGAAAACAATGAATGCATGGAGCGAGTTGTCTGTCGATGAATGAACCATGGTTCTATAATTTTATTGTGTTTCTAGCACGAGCATGAGCTGCCATCCTGGCAATGTATTTTAGACCCGAGACTTATCTATAGTACCCGTGGCTCCGGCAGTCCGGCATATATATTACAGGGCGAAAGGAAATCAAATGAGAAAAAAAAGAAATGAACTGCGATGCATTTGCAGGATAACCCTCTGGAGTGGGCAATGTATAGTGCCATGTATTGCTGATAGGTGGCGAAAAGTGCAACGTGGTTTTTGGACCTGGAGAAAAAAGTTGCGTCTGTGGACAAAGGGTATGAAATGAAATATGAACAAAGACAAACGATGCGATAAAATGAATAAGACAAGAAATAATTATTTTTTTAAATAGACAATTTTGCTTTAATTTTTTTCCAAAGCTGTCAACAGCATTAAATTTACCGGAAGAGAGACAACAAAATAGTAGTTTAGACGGATAAAATATATTTATAATATTTTTTCCTAAGAATTAATTGGAAGACTTTATGTGATTTACGAGAAAGGAACAATTAAAAGGAAAGATTAATTTGACCAGCAAATTGATCAAGCCAAGTGTGAAGTTTTTTTTTGACTAGTTAGCACATCAATTTAGAGATATATATCTAATGAACCCGAGAGATTTAAAATTGCATTATATAGTATGGTTCCATCTCCATTCATCTTTATCGTCAAGATATTTAGGTGGGTAGGAGGAGGGTAGGTTTAATGCCACCCCCAGCCATGATGATGAACGGGTTGCCAGCCGTGGTGGTGAACAACTGGCCATCCCCAACCTTTTCAACAGAGGAAAGTTTAAAGATTTTGGTCGCGAAAAGATCTACCGATAGTCATAGTTACATAGACAAAATTTTACCGTGATGGTGTCCCCATCCTCCCCAGCCGTAGTGATTGACTCTGTGCACATAGCTATGACCTCCCTAAAGCGATAACATTAACTGAATTAATAATGTTTCTATAATAATGATTGATGCTAATTAATTACTTAATTTATAATTTGTCTCACCCAACCCCAACCTGGCCAACCCCATCCGGAGGGAGAAGCTTGAAGATCCTCCTTAATGATCTCCTTGGTTTCTGCCTTCTTCTCCTCTGCAAAAACCGCTGCGACGAACAATGCGAAGACCGCAATGAAAACCTGAAAATCCGAAGCAAACCAATTCTTAAAAGTCTCTTCAGTCCTTAAGTTTCCAAACTATATGATTGTTTGTTTTCCTTACAAGATTTCTGGCCATCTTGTAGCTATTCCGAAAAAAAACTTCACAAGGACAATTTGAAACTGTAGCTTTGTCTCTATGATCAGATCAGGCTTATCGATGACCGTGCAGTGATACTGTCTCAGCCGCCCTCCTCGGCTTTATATACTTCACAGTTTCGAATTCAAAACCGTAAGCAAAGTCAAGACTACCATATAATATCGCACCAGAACCATTCCTATTGTTTATGATGACTATTATGATGTCATTTTAGTTTTTTGCACGTGTCGAAGTCGAGCAAAAAGCAGTGTAAAAATTAGAATTTGATGTGCATAAACATTATTAACACAGTGTACAGTGAAATAATTTAAAGGTACTCAATTATCCTCAATTCTCAATGATTTTTTAATTGAATGACCTGCTGGCAGACATCACCCTCGCACAGGCAAAAAATTTGTTCCTAAAACTGTCTTACGCATTATGACTTACCTATATATTTTGGCAATGGTGGTCAATCTTAGTTGCTTAAATGACATTTTCAAAGTCTGCTCTATATCAATTCAACTTGGAGGATCGCATCGCGAGAAAATTGGTGCAATATACCTAATTTTAATTTTTTTGCTGAGTTTATTGCTATATTATGTAACCGGTCAAGCATTTGGAGAGATTCCATTAGCGTAGCATACCTACTTTTTGTTGTGTCCCTTCCAAAATATGTGAAACAGTTAAGTCCCTTCCTTTTTCGATACTTGTTACATGAGTCAATATTGCATTTCAATACGCTTAAAGCTTAAAATATATTCGCTCACTTAACTTTGCATTTTATAGAATATTTTGAAAGATTGGGTTTTAATGAATACGGAAACAAGTAAATTGGGACCCTCTCATAAGTAGATGTTGTTGGTGGCAGAAACACTTTATTTTTATTTGCCAAAGAAGAAATGTAACATGACTTTTTGGTTCTTACGTGATTACAGTTTTTGTCTGTCAGATCATATGTAAACGATTTAACTGATCTCTAGCCTGATTAAAAAATTGAAACTATTTAGCTAAAATAGTTTACAGCATAAAAATAGCAATAACTCTTATAAAAATCATGATATCGATACTTACTTTGTCATGATTTGAAAACATCAACTTTCAGTTTCAGTTAAATTTCTCATGACTTAATTGCCAGAAGTGGTTTCAGAGTAAGTGCCTTCAGAATTATTTGCAGTTTTTGCAAGAAATGTCCCCACATCTCATGTTGATATCTCCTAATAAAATCCTAAAAAGGTTTGGGCGATATAGTGGTGTGCTCGAGTAAAAAAACGCAGGAAAAAACAAACTAAAGATTCACCACTCCTAGACAACGTTAGCAACTAAAGTGGTCTTCCTTCTGTTTCCATCTCCCTATCCAGTATACATTTTCTTTACTTTATGGGAAATCCGATTGTAAACTCGGGGGCTTTTGCTGGTTACTTATGTATGCGCATCCATCCCATCATATCATTACACAGTTTATCTGCATGAGCCAAACTTTAATTCCGGCAAAGTTGCTGCAGTAGGTTTTAAAAGTTGTGAAAAATGTAAGTCCCAAGGGAGTTTTTTTCGTCTGCGACTCTCGCTGCAATGCATGCATATAATATGTAGCTAGTCCATTTATATAATTGAAACTAAGAAAAAATATGAAATGCACAATTATATCATAATAATATTTTTTCATCCACTTTGTTTTTCTGGTTTGATGAATTACTCAAAATCTCAATGGCTTCACTTTGTTGGCTGGGACTCTGCAGAATAAAATCACAAAGCCAGAAAAATCCCTTAACTAAAGTAATACCTACATGCATTAAATGATAATGGTGATAGTTGATGATTAACTATTGCAAAATACAATTTTTTTCGCAAAACGTTTGAAGATGGAAAAAAGATTGAAGTTTTGCATGCATGCATGATACAAAATATTTATGGTCAGTGAGCAAAAGAGATGGTGATGGTGTTGCGGAGGATTGAGAAGAGTTGCATTGCAGCTGCAGTTGTAATTGTAAATATAGTGCAAAAAATTATCATTTGTCAACAGCTCTGCTCAGTTTATGCACAGAACAACAAAAGGATGGCGGATTTTTTTTGGTGTAGATGCAGGTGCTGATAAGATAATAAACTAAGGCTGTGATTATGATTACCCATTTCATGTCCCCTTGTACCTGATTTGATGGCAGTGACAAATTCGATATGACGCGACGCGACGAAACAAGATATAAAATTAGCTTATGATGGGATGTGATGACATAAATTTTATGATTCTTATTGAGACAATTATGCTATTGAAACAATTGAGGGCACTGGCTTATTATGATATGATCATTTAAAATCCCGTTTTTGTTTGCCAAGTTCATGATTTCCTAAATTACGCTCTTCCCTTTCCTCTTGGTCTTATTACGTGAAACCAGCTTTCCGCGAAATAATTACAATTGGCAAAGAAAAATACAATGTATAAAGCATGATGCAATATTATGCTAATTCAGAACATAAAACAAATCAAATTGGCTTAGATGAAGAATACGGTAGTTCGATTCGTTTTTTATTGTTGCATTTCTTTTAAAGTAAATGAGTAAGTCGTTTAACCGAAGAGGAGTCCAGGGTGTCCCAAGCCGACTCCCAAGCCAACACCGAAGGGGTAGGCTTGGATACGTTGGGTGTAGCTAAGACCTCCAAGTCCCTGAAAAAATGAAGATTTTAAAATTAATTTAAAGTTCAGCCCTCCAAAGATTTAACTTTTACTTTAAAGATTTTTCTTACAAGTCCAATGCCTCCGAAACCGCCGGGAGGGGCGAAGATGGGGGTGGCCATGGACACGGCGAAGAGAGCGAAAAGAGCAAGAATGATCTGTAAAAATTTTAGAAGCACAAACAATTAATTTAGCTGCTCAGCTTAGGGCAAACAAAATTAAGACAAATTTTTTGAAGCACAAAGAACAAAGAAACTTACAGCGGATTTCATCTTGATTGTTTTCTTTGTCGAGTTTGGAACTCAGGAGAGGAATAGATGATGATTGATTGTTGAAATGCGATTAACTCGTAATTAGGAGTCTTTGAACTCCTTATATACCTCTCTCCACATGAACGAAGCCCTTCTTGTGCCAGGAGTTGGAGGAGGGAGTGATTGAGGGTGGATCTCAGGATTTGACACTTGACATAGCACAATATGTTTTGCATATTCACTCCGTAAGCATTTTTTTCTTTGTTCTTATCGGTAATTTGTAATAATATAATGTAATATGTAGTCTTCATTCCTTGAGATTTCTCATGCCTTGACTCATATTCCAAACCTAAAAAACAAAAAAATTTTAATGCCTATACTTTACTTCTTCTACATAGATAAGAGCTTGACTTTGTGAGATTTTTCCTCTGCAAAAGTACACAACAAATATTTTTGGTAACAGTCAGAGTCATCATCATCCTATTCAGTCCCATCGTGTCATGTCATTAGGCGATTGGTGTTACCCACAAATACATATAATTCCTCGCTGTTGCGTTCCCAGATAAACTGAGCTGTTGTTATCGATATCAAAAATGAGTATCAGAGTTCGATACGCTGAAGTGAAGACTAGACCAGTGCCACGCGTAGGGAATGGGAGGAGGGTGCGTTTCTATAGGAATTTTTTCACATTGAGCAGCAGCAGTTTCACATCAATTTTTTTCTGAAGCCAATACAGTCAATATCCGGTAATTGTAGATTGTAGGAGCAATCTCTTTTCACAAGTAATTAAGTCCCTTCTAAAAAAAGGGAGTTTACTTTTATATGTACATACATACAAATATCACTGCATAATATTATGCACATTCTCTTATCATATTTTTACTGTAAAGTTTTACTGTGCCTGGCCGTGATTTGATCAAGTTGAATGAATTCTTTTTGGTCGATCGCTTATTGCCCCTTTGAGAAAGATGTTTCATGTTTCATTCTCGTACGGTCTGCTGCTGTTGAACAAAAAAAGTCTGTGTCTGATGCAATATCCGTTTCAAGACTGGACATGATGTTTTTAGCATCGGTTTCAATTGGAAAGATGGACGGAACCAATTTCGATGGAAGTCTCGTGAACTTCCTATTTTCACGATAATTTTACCAGATCTTTTGTTTTTGTTCCTTTGTTCTTTCTTTTATATGCGTGAATAATATGCATATGAATGCATCTTTTTCGTTTTCTGTGTCCATATATAAAAATCATAAATTATGATTATGATTATATGATATAAAATTGATTTCGTAATGGTCAGGGTTTTGGCACGGTTGGGTTTTAAGGTTAAATGCAGAAGAGGACCAACCAACCATACAAGAAAATGATAAGCACTATTGTAGATTAGGTGCCTTTTATAATGTTTTACTACTGTCGTTTTCAATATGATTTTTTTTGATGGGAGTAAATAAAGGTTTGTGGTTGATGATACATACACGTGTAGGTATAATATGCGTACGTCCTATAAAAAGGGATCATTATCATTAAGAAATAAAAACCAGAAACCAGAACAAATACAGAAATAAATTGCTATTATTGTGCGTAGAACACTGTTAGTTGAGCCCTTTAATATGACTTTGATTCATGATTTATAAATCACGATCATGTCTAATAGCCCATTAGGGAATGAGACTTTTTTGTTCCTGCTACCTACATATACATCTTTGGCTTTGGTGGAGTGGAGGTGGATGGGAATGGGAACATTAAGCGGATTAATTAGTTTCTTAATTTGAAGCTGTTGTCGAGTTTACTGCGTGTTTCATTTTGATCGATAGTTACATAAATATTTCCAACATTCAAAATTATTTCATGGCAAAAATTCAATTGCTCTCTATTCGAAGAATGGACATACTATGCATTTTCACCCCCTGTAACATACTTGTGTGACGCGAGATCAATGATCATTTGTCGCCAGGCAACCACAAGCGAAGAATTTTCCCAGCGGTCCCAAACGTTCTGTCCATCAGCATCCATCGAGATATATGGTCAGGTAAAAGGATTGTAAATTGCGTTGAAATCGATTTTCGGACAATATTCATATCGGGTTTGTATGAAAATTAAATTACATCATCTGTAATGGTTATGGCTTCCGTCCCAACTCTTGAGAAAATTAAAGACTTGCCGAAGGTCACCGAATCCAGTGAATCTCAAATGAACATAAATGCTGACGATTTCATAGAGCCGTTGCATGCACATGAGATGAAACAAGAGAGTTGCAGCAGATGTGAATATCGAATGTGACGCACAAGTTTTATGGGAACATTGATGGCTACGGGAATGCGTCTTTGTAAGCAAGGTTGACGTCATCGATAAAATATTTTTTCAAGGATTGTATTGGATGCAATTTAAATATCAATAAGAATTCAAAAAATGAAACAAATAAAATATCAAAAGCTGTTTTAAAATTGGATTTTATTGGCTATTTTTAATTTCCGTTTGAATCCGTCAAGTTCCATTTCCGTTCCAATTAAACTGTTACTGCATTTAACGAAACACCCAAATGCATTTGCAGCTATCCTTTTCATCATCCATGCACCAAGCCCTCACATGTTGCTTTGCCCATCCCGTTTCTTCCAAGCATCTTTCCTTGCATATTTTGTAGTCCTCTGGACATCCTTCCTGATGCTCATAGATCTTCTCGAATTGATGACCGACTGCTGGCTGGAAAACAACTGTTGGCAAAAATGTATGCAAAAAGGAAGAAATGTTGATAGTTTTTATAGTTTGAGCGTGAAAGATTCATACCAATCATACCATAAAGTTGAAATAGCACCAGCACAAGAAGAAATTTAGAACTCAAGGTTTGCATTCTGAATTTTGGATGAATTGCCAGACGTGAGATGGAACAGGGCTGTCGTGCCAGAGAAAGTATTCGATTGAGGTAATTTCGCTCCCTCGTTCCAGGTCGGGTACCCAAGGGGAATTTGGAAGTGATACGGTATAATATTTGAAGTTTGAAACTAAATGACACAAGATAAAAGTTTTTGTAATGTTAGGGTAATTGAGCTAGAGAAACGTTTGGCGCTGGACAGTACGAAGGCACAAAATAGATGATGGAATTCATGTGTTAGTGAAAAGATAATATCCATGGTTTGAGCGAAAGCCTTGAAATGTACAAGCACCGTGATTCATTTCATTTCCGCAGACGTCATTTTATTAACGAAATACGTTGAATAAAATAGATGTGTTAAAACTTCCAATATAATGTTAGGTGTAAATGTAATCAGCCGAGACTCCGTGTAGGTAATTATAAGTATCGAAATGTTTGTCGGTAGTAGTTAACTATTTTTCATGACCAGAAGACAAAGTCAGGAAATTACCACTGTGCCTGTGGCTAGACAACATCTTCCCCGACAAAAATATCTGCAGGAGGTATTAACATAAGTATGATGACGATGAGATATTATTGCAATAGATGGAAAATGTAAACAATTTTTCATGCTCCCAACGATTCGAGTCGGGAAAGTAACAGATAATTCATGCTTCTTGATAAGGATGACTAAAATTGATATGGATTATGGATGCGACGAGGAGTAAAAAGGTGTTCATGTCGCGCTACGTAATGAAATGATTTTTCTGAATTATTGCATTGAGGCATGGTAGAAATATGCAACACTCAGATTGATAACCTTCAGGAACAGCAAATAGGGATTTTAAACAACTTTTACCTCATAGTAAAGAGAAATAACCGCAAGAAAGAAACCTGTAAAACTGTGCTGCATTACTGAATGAAATTTTCTATTTCAAAAACTTAACCATCGAATGATACGTACATAAATATGTATACGGATAAATGCGTTTATATTAAATTGCATCAGACTATTTAAAAGCCTTGGATTGCATACATAGATTTAGAGCAGGCACAAATGACTTAAGCAAATATAGAATGGTGAAGACTTAATTTTTACGTTAATAATAAGAACTGTTACGGGACGAATTTTGTTTTTTATATATGCAGTGATATTTCATATCATGACTATGACTTATTTCACTAAATTAATAACATTAGAATAAACTCAAATAAATCAAGAAGTAAAAAAAACTGTAAAGAAATTTTAAATATTTGGGAAGGAAAGGCGAAGCATTAGTTAAAGTATCAAATCCTGACAACTTTATGCGAATGCTTTTTTAAAGAATAACTATTTATGACTTCATTTTATCTTGTTCAGTCAATTATTTAGTTATACAATGAGATGAAAAGGTTATTTAGAGGCTTGGTTGTATTACCGCGAGGAAAAGAGGGTAGGGCGACTTCATTCAACCCTCAGCATTGAAATGGCGTTTTTTATGAACTTGGATCTTGGATGTTACTTTTGTAGCAACTGTTTCCAATCTTGTGATTTAACATCGGGTATCCAGGATCACTTGACTTTTGCTAAAACACAACGAATTGTCCCGGTAATTATACGAATACATACGATAGGTAGTCATGTCCGCCATCGTGCATCGAGGCAGGGTCAAGCAAATGGATTGTACATTGCATTGCAATCCATTTTGGAACTATATTCATATCGAGCTTGTGGCTTGTATCAAATTTTACTATAGCGCCTGGTTATAACAAGCTTATGTTTCAAATTTTTAGATCAAGACTACAAGATTTCGAGCTCGGTTTTAGTGGCTTTCTAGCCATATCTTACTAGTTTACATAATATTTATTTATTTGAACAAAGTTTCATTGAATAACATTTTCGCTCATTGTATCAGATTGGATGAAGCTAAAGAATGGATTGAAAGAGAACATAAAAACCCAAATTACCAATTTTAATTAAAATTCTTTTTTTTTAAATGCCATAAACTTGTCAGGATGTCAGGCTTAGACTAAAGCTTCTTTATGCTGAATTTTAACAAATTTTATTCTTTTAAGGAACACCTCTTGTAAGAAACGAAACATCTTTTCTCATTTTATTACAGCTTCTACATTCTTAGTACTCATTTTCGTCCATCCATCCAAATCAGTTTTCATTTCATTTTATGATCCTAATCGTAAGATCATGCATAAAACCAGTCGTGCTATTTATATCCAAGCCGTTAGTGGAATCATGTTGGAATAACAGTATAACATGTTGCTGCGACTGTCAATAGATTGTAAATAATAAATAATTGTATTTGTACAAGCAAAAGAATAGACTGAACAAAATAATAAAATTCCAAAACGTTACTCTTTTAAATACATTGCTAAAAAATTGTCAGGATTTTAGGCTTAAGCCAAAGCTTCTTCATGCCAAAATTAAACATTTTATTATAAGTTGGATGAATAAGCAAAATCGTTTGCTAAATCCAGCTTTGAAAATTTCTTGATAAAATATCTACACATTATCCAACAACACAACTGAGTCTTTCCCAAATCGAATTCTTGCAATATCCCATTCTCTTATTCCATTACCTTGCAATATCAATCTATTGCAAACAACTTTATCACACAACTAACTGGACTTAAAAACGGAAATGACTTTACAGCCAAATGCATGTATATATGCATTGGCTGTCGAAATCGGTTTGATCACTACATTTTGCATTTATATTTATACCGTTGCTATGGTCAAAGTGCCACAAATTATAATTTTGAAATCTCAGGCATAATTTCGACGATCCCTGCTTTTTATTTTTATGGGGGTCCCAAGGTAATGACTTTTCATCGGGAGCCCATGTATGTAATTGGTAATTCAGAGCAAGTACAAAGATCTAAATAAATCAAGTTGTGCTTCTCTTCCTCAGTATTGTAATAGTAGCTGTGGCTGTGGTAGTGATATTTACTGGTGCTGAAAAGATCATTAAGTAATTATATGTCCTTTATATATTTTTGTCGAGAGAAGTGTTTTCTTCGTTTTCTAGCCACAGTGGCAATTTCCTGACTTTGTCTTTTCGGGCTATGAAAAATAGTTTACTGCTACCGACAAATATATTTTGTTATTTAATTCCTTACACGGAGTTTCGACTGATTACATTTATTCCTAAAATTATAACTCTTAATGTAATTTATTTGAACGTATTTTGCTAATAAAGTGACGTCTGCGGAAATGAACATTTGCACTTTCAAGGCTTTAGCTCACGCCATAGTTTGCTTGCTACTGTTACACTTCACGTTTTATCCAGAATTCAAAATGCAAACCTTGAGTTGTAAATTCCTTCTAGTACTGGTGCTATTTAAACTTTATGGTATGAATCTTTGACGCATAAACTAAAAAATTAAAAATTTTCTCCAGAGGAAGGCTGAATCCAATAAAACATTTCTTCCTTTACATACACTTTTGACAATAGTTGTTTTCCAGCCAGCAGTCGGTCATCAATTCGAGAAGATCTATGAGCATCAGGAAGGATGCCCAGCGGACTACAAAATATGCAAGGAAAGATGCTTGGAAGAAACGGGATGGGCAACGCAGCATGTGAGGGCTTGGTGCATGGACGATGAAAAGGATAGCTGCAAATGCATTTGGGTGATTCGTTAAAGGCAGTAATACAGTTTAATGCAGCAGGTTAATTGGAACGGAAATGGAACTTGACAGATCAAAGGGAAATTAATGTAAAAAGTCATTGAAAACCTATTTTAGAAATACAGCTTTCAATTTTTTTTGAATTTCTGGTGACATTGATATTTAAATTGCATCCAACACGGTCATTGAAATAATATTTTATCGAGAAGGTGAGCCTGGCGAGCAAAGACGCTTTCCCGTAATCATCAACGTTCCCATAAAAACTTGTGCGTCACATTCACATCTGCCGCAACTGCTTTCTGTTTCATCACATGTGCATACAGCGCAGCGGTTCTATGAAATCGGTTTCATTTAAATTTGTTCATTGTAGATTCACTGTATTCGGTACCCTTTTGTGAGCTTATATTAGCTGAGGGTCATGTCATAAATATTCTCATGGGGATGCTAAAACGGAAGAGTTACTGAAACAGAGGATATAATGGAATCATTCAAACTTGAACTGATGGTCATATTAAGTTACCTGCCCTCTGCCCTTCTATTCCCAGCAGTAATATAGGTAATTCCCTATGAATGACATTATTTGGATATAAAGATTCGGTAAATTATCTCATCTCAAATGTTATGCTTTAAAAATTGCTGCGATAAATTTCACAGGGCTCCAAGGTCGCATTTGCCAAACTTTTATTACGGCCTTCGTTTGTTGCATCTATAATAAACTTGCCAATTTTCAAGATCCTTGGTTTATAGTCATTTGATGAGCAATCTAAATAATACTTGTTTTCTCATTTAATTTTCTCGGAAATTTCTTAAATACCTAATTAAAATTTATTCTTCATAAATTAGCTGTAAACATGATGCGAGGGAGAACGTAAATTCATATGAAGACGTCAATGTTCTAAATCATTTAATTAAAGAAAAAATTGCTGCTTAATGTTCTAAATATTTATCTTTTGTCTTTTCTGAATTTTATTAACTGTGAATTTTCTTCGGCTACTCTGACTTTTAATTGCTTTTATTAGTCCTGATAATGTTCAAAGTTTTGAACGAAAGCTAGACAGAACAATAAAGTTATCAAAAAATGACCTCTCCGACCGTGTCTTCTACATATAAAAAATTGCTGCTTTAACTATGCATAACAGCAATGTTCAAACCCGTGTTTTAATAGGAGTGGAAAACGGAAAAGTAAAGATGTATACTTAAAGACGTTTTCAGTTTAGTTACCGAATTTACGACGCTTTCCCAAACTGCGCCCGAAAATGTTACATGATGTATGTATGTATACAGTTTGTCAACATGTCAAATCTCTATTGGTTGGCGACCTTTTATTAT
>JAHZNI010002137.1:0-15549 GCA_027744415.1 Seira ritae | reverse complement strand
TCAGTTGAAGTATTCACAAAGGTTTTAATGAATGTGAAAGCAAAGTATGTAATGAATCGTAAAACTCCTGTAAAATCGTAGAAATGTGTACTAATATGTAATGAACCTTTACTCATAGGTGCTGACAGTTGGCGATGGCAATCCAAGAATCCTAACGGATTTCAGTCTTCCAAAACTTCCAAGATTTAAGTCACAATGAATCATTCTGATTGATATAGAGCAAAGTACGGGAAACGTTTTTAGCTCGTACATATTTTTATTTAAGCTAATTTTAAGGGCTATGCTATGAACATAATTGATTAATGCAGTCATCGAGATAATGATGTAATTTATTTTATGATTATGAAGAAATAAGAGACAGCGTCATTATCATCATGAAGTCGAAAGATTTGAGAACCTCAGGTCAGTTTCGTAAAATAATTCAGACTACGTTTACGTTATTCATCAAATCTTGCTTTCTTGTGACCGATTTCTTTCTTTATTCAGAAATCGTCCAAAAATGTACAAGTAGTTCTACACAAATCGAATCAGCAAAAGTGCTACTTTGCTTCTACGCTATAAAATTTTAACTACTTAACGTTACATGCGTACTCTAAAAAAGTCATCAAACAAAAAATGACATAAATAAATAATTTAATTTCCTACCTTTGCTCGAATATAACTAGGCAGGAGTTCTGGAGAGTAATAGGGGATTCGCTAAAGCAAATTAATTAGAAAATGTGCACGTCCAAATTGAATCCATGCGCCATTACCGCATCAGCAAAAACTGATTATTTCCACGCGAGGATTTCGCTAGGCCACAACTAAATAAAGGGATTAAATTATTCGTATGACTTAAGTAAGCACAATTCAATCCGTCATGACTGCATAAAAAGATGTGATACAATAAATTTGGCATGTTGACCTGGAAAAAATAGACACGTTTTCACGTTGGATAGAAATAAAAAGATATCACCGTCACCAATACCCCCTTCCCCATAAAACTTATATATGTATAAGAAAGTCATGCATTAAATGAGCAACCATGCAAAATCAGTAGACAAGTTCTACGAAAGAAAGCAGTTCAAAGCATTGATTTTTACAGAAAGGATTACGAGCTTAAAACTTATTAAGTACATATAATGAATATTCTAATAAAATACAGGAATTTTGAACGGCTGATATTAAATAAAATCCAAATATTTATCCCACTTGTTCATAAAAATGTCACGTTGTGTGCGTTCCAAACTTCCTCCCCGCTACAAACCTAGTAAGAATGGATTTCCCCCGAGATTAAATGTAGCCTTCCAATTTTACTCCCATTCTCTTAAATTTATGTAATATTGATACAAAACACGTACATAATACGTCTATATACACAGATTCTTAAATTGATCATTACCAGATGGTAAACCTAATCTCCAAAAACTAAATGGAAACAATTGATTTGTTAATTGCTACTACTTATTTGGAAACAGCTTTAGCAAACGTGAAAGCTTGAAAGACGGATGAGTCAAAATTAATTTGATGAAAAAGGACTAAAAATGCAACTGTACAAAAGAAGGTTTCACAAAAATAACAATATTTCGCATTAAATAGGAGTATGAGTTACTGCTGCCCAACCTCGCAACAATGGACTTCTTGAAACCCGTTTTCCGATGGTTTCAACGTGAAAGCCGATTTTCAGGAGAGCGTCATGATCGCAGATTTTACGACCGTCGAATAAAAATGCTGGCTTGAGCATTTCCGTATAAATCCGCTTGTAATCCAACTCCTACGTTATAAATCATTGTTAAGCTTAAGCTACAATTCACTTTTTGCATGATAATGTAATTATATTTGCAGTAAAAACTTTTGAGGTCTTATCTACGTACAGTAAATTCGTCCCATTCTGTGCAGATCACGACCGCATGCGAATTCTTTGCGGCATCATAAGGATCACTGTGGATGTTGATTAGCTTACGCACACTATCTGGATCATCGGTTACCAGCGGGGAAGTCAAATCATAAATAATTTGCTGATGCTCAACCTTGAAAAAATAAAACCGAATGAATTGCATAATTTCTCCGAACCCGACGCGGAACACATTCGAAAGACTTGTATATAATTTATGAATTAAATACTTTGGGATCATAAATGTGCAGATTAGCTCCCTCCTCCAGTAAATACTTGCACACGTAGATAGCAGGAGATTCTCTTGTGTCTCCAGTATTCTTTTTGAAAGCAAATCCAAAGATTGCAAGGTGTTTGTCAGTAATTGTGTTGAAAAGGCGCTTAACGATCCTCGCTGCGAATCTCGATTTTTGATACTCATTTATGTCAATAACCTAAAAGGAAATGATTTGCGAATTGATAATTAAACTGTAAAGGTTTTTTATGCGAGTTAGTTAAGATTTACATAATTATTATGATCAGCAAAGAAAATAATTTTTAAGGTAAAATTCCATGAATCCTCCTAATTCCTAAAGTCTGATTACGCTGCTGGTGGAGCCAAGCACTGAATACCTACCAGCTTTGAGAGCTCTGACGACCAGGTATTTGTCGTAAGAATTTTTTCTCGGGGAATCCAATTTGAATAAACCTTGCATAACTCTTCAATTGCTGCCTGTCCCTCCGGGGATGACTCACCACCAATCAATACCCGATCTGGGTTGAGCAAATCGTTGACTGCGGTGCCTTCCGCCAGAAATTCGGGATTAGAGAGTACCTTTAAACAATCGTTAATGCATGAGCTGACATGTGGGCATTCTAGTAATAGCATATGGGGCAATATGATACTTCATGTAATATATACCTGGAATTCGACACCAGGCCTTGTGTTGGCCTTCAGTATATGCATGATGGAGTCGGCGGAGTGAACTGGAACAGTGCTTTTCTCCACTACAATTTTCCTCCCAGACGATACCGATGCTATTTTTCGAGCGCAAGCTTCGACAAACTTTAAATCAGCAGCACGACCCTGACAATTTAGTAATTTTTAAAAGTTCAGTTTCGTTTCCTTCATACGTTAGGAAATAGGAAATATACATATGCAGCAAAGTTCAAACCTTTCCCTGGCCAAAAGTTTTCGTAGGAGTGTTCACGGAAATGAAAATCAGATCAGCTTCCTGAATGGCAGGATCCATGTCCGTGGTGAAGAATAAGTTTCTACCGCGGCATTCTTTGACGATCTCCTCCAGGTTAGGCTTTAGACAATGATATCGAAATGCATGAAAACGTAAAACGCATGAAGCTTTTTTTAAAAAAACTATGCAATACTTTACCTCATAAATGGGAAGCTTTGAGGAATTCCACTGCTTAATTCGCTCTTCATTCCGATCACAAACCGTTACTCTGATATCAGGACACTTGTAAGCAATCACGCTACAAGTCGGTCCACCAACATAACCAGCTCCAATGCAGCAAATCTTCTTGATTCCCATTTCGTCACAATTTTTATTAAGCTCCCCACCTCAAGAAAACAACACACGTTTTTAAAACTCAAACCTTGGTTAACGAAAGGACGGAAATGTGACAACACGAAGTAAATAGCAATTGTTGAATAGTTGAATGCTACCACTTATATGCAGTATAAAAGTTCACAAATCTTAATCGTAGTTGTAGATCTACTCGTCAACGACTCTGCCGCAATACTGACGAAAACATCACTGTAACCGCGTTCCTTATACTATGAAACGAAGATGATGATGGGGATAGTAATCGTCTTGTGCACTCTTTTTGCTATGATTGCCTACTTTGCCTAGCATGAAATAAAAAAAACAATGAGGCTCCTAGAAACACTGCACTCAGAAGAAGAGCAGCACTTCAGTCAGAAGAGCTCAGAATGTCAGAACCTTCAACATGCAAAAAAGTACCTGAAATCTTTTCCCCTGTAATCCCATTGGACATGTATGATTAAAACCTGCACCGAAAGGGTTTTGCTTTTTTACAGAGACTTTAAATCTCGTTGCATGCATTTTACTGTTGTATTGACTCTACGAAAGGCAAAAGATAAGACGGATTAATTCCTATTGTCTTGCTACATCGGGTCATAAAATAATATGAAATCTATGTATGCACCTATTCTGATTCAAACACAGGACAGGGATAGGGTGCAAATTCCGCATTATCTCTTCCTCTTAATATGTACTTCATTCATTCATTCATGACTTCTTAGAAACGGAAGCCAATAGTTAGGTCTGAGTTTGCAGTAGAGGATCTCCGGCTCAAAAAAGTGCTCCCGCCCGCTTGTGTACTCCCGAAAGTTTTTATTTTACTCACGATTCTCGCTCGTTTTATCTTTGCAAAAAATTCTCGCGACTCGACAAATTCACGGGGAAAAAATATGCACAATCCCGCTCACTCCCGCTCGTTCCCGAAAAAAAGTTGGTTTATTTTTAAATCAAACAGAATGTGCTAAAAATCGAAATATTTACAAATATTACAATGAAATACAATGCAAAACAAGATCATTTTTGCTTTTCGGCTGCTTTCAATTTCTTCTTTTCTGTAGCTGTTTCAATATTCTTAGCAATGAATGTCAACGATGACAAAGTAGATCCCTTTAATTCACTACGACGGGGAGTAAGGGTTCCTCCAGTAGTTGAGAAGACGCGTTCATCACTTGTTTGTGAAGCTGGAATCGCTAGCAAAAATGCAGCAATTTTGCGCATGGCAGGGAAATCTGTTTTGTCACTCCAGTAACCAAGCACGTCAAAATTTTTACGGGACTCTAGAATCGCAGTAAATATAAATGCAATAGCTAATTCACTTTTATAAGTAAATATTGGTATTAAGACTAAAATACCTTTACTAATTTTTTTCTCTGCAAGGTATGTGTCAAGTTCATTAGCTGCTTCGTCCTCTTCATCAGAATCAGATGAACAAGCTTCAGCTTCTTCATGCAGCCTAATTCTCTTGGTTGGGGAACTATGAGACTCACTCGATCTTGTTTGAACAACATTCAGTTCATTCACATGTGTTTCAGAAATCATCAACCGTAATTTATCGTAGATTTCTTTTCTCCTCTCCAACGACAAAACTGATAATTTTTTGTGACTGCAAGATGAAAATATATGGTACTTTAGATATTCTATCTTATATTTTAGAAAATTGTTTTTATTGCATAATAATGAAAATATTGACAAACTAACTTACACAGGATTGAATACTCTAGCCATGTAGTAGATGTCATCCACATTAAAATACTCATCAACACATCGGCCTGCCTGTTCCTTTAATTTTTTTAAATCGAGAGAGTCGTCCTCTTTTTCTTTTAGATGAGATTCAATATCAGAAATCCAACCGACCACAGAACATATAGTTGGAACCTTTTCTTGGCTCCATACTTTTGTACAATCTTCAAATTTTTGATGAGTTCGTCCAAGTAATTATTTTTTATCATACATGTTTTCTCAAGTTCATCTCGTTCAAGTAAAATATTTCTCACTTCTGATTTTGCGTCTCTATAGGATTTCAACATTTTTAGTTGTGAATTCCATCGAGTCGGACAATCCTTTTTTAAAGTTCCACATTTTTTTGACTCAAGCTGAGAATTCAATTTTGATTGCTTAAAGTGCGTAACCAAACTCTTTATGCTCGTAAGAATTGCATGATAATTTGGACACTCAACACTAAAATCAAATAATTGTTTTTTGGTAGCATTTTCAATGTTTTTGAGTTTTCGTGTGTTAAACATCCAAGTAACGATGGTATTTGTACGATGACACATGCACGGAAGTCGATTTTGAAAAACGTGAATCACGTTACTTCCCCCATCAGTAACTGAGTAGGAGCTTTCCATGACTTCTCCAGTGTCTTCTTTAAAGTATTTGGAAATCACTTCTTTGAATGTATTTCGTATGTTCTCCGTAGTTTTTGCTACCTCCGGAAACTCGTCAACCGACAGGGTAGATGAGACTAAATCAAAGTTTTGATTTATATAATGTGCAGTAATCGACATGAAATGCCGGGATTTTACATCGTCTGTCCACAAGTCAAACGTAAAACACAACTTTGGAAATGAAATTGCCTTTTTCATTTCGATGGCCATTTCAACCTCACGTGGTTGTTTCACTTCCGGTATTATTCGCTTCAAGCTATATGGTTTGAAAATAACTTCATTTGCATCAAGATCTTTGTATTTTCCCCCAAGATCAAATGCACATTGTAGAATATGACAAAATCCTGGTAGTGAAGCACTGTGTAAAGGTCGTAGATCTTTCGCAAGTCCAACCAATAATTGCTTGTTGAATTCATGTTTCACATTATCCGGAATACCTCTTTGTCTTATAAAGTTTGTTATTGGAATTTGCGTTTTGTTCTGACAGACGTGACGTAAAAGCCCCGAAGTACTACTGTTTTTGAATGATACAACTGCTTTGCAATTTAAACAGGACACAAACTCGGTTTGCTTGCTATCAAGCTCAATAATCGCAAAGTTCTTCCATGCATCTGACTTAACCCCTTCCTTTTTTATTAACTTTATTCTTTCACTGTTTTGAACTAGCAGTAATTTTAGTCGATTTTTTTCTATCTCAGATGAATCGGATGTTGCCTGAACAGGCAGTAAAGATTTTTCAGAATCTGCCATTTTACTAAAAAATAAGTCAGTTTCAGAAGACAATGTTTTCGTATTTTTTAGTAATATGTGCTTACGTTTCAAACAATGCTAACTCAGGCAAGGCTAGTTTGCAACTGAACTTGATCTTGAGAATTTAATTTTAAGGAGCATATTTTGCATTTGTATTTTTTATTCCATTATCTTAATCTTCATACAAGTAGTCTCAGAGGTGTTCGGTATTGTTTATGAAACCATTTCCTAATATATTATGATTGTATGGTGCCAACATGACGGAGTCGAAATAGAAAATTCAAATGAAATGCAAGTTAAGATGTTATGGTATGAAAAAAGTTTTTCCTTTGCTGACATCACAAAGTACCCTGACGAAGAAATAATATTTTGCATTTTTCGTCATGTCAATGCATCTTTTTGTACCACCATGATCAAGACAATATCTTGGAAATAGAATCGAACACAAAAACTTAAAAATAATATCCTGCTTCCTTGCTCACTACATTAAATTTTCATGGTTTAGGCCTGAGATGAGATGAGATGCTGAGATCAGCTATTATAAATAGTTATATTCATAAAATTATTGCCATTGCCATTGCCTGAAACATTAAAAAGAATAAGTGTTTTGACTCTCCTCTGAGTTTTATGAGCCGGCTGCATGTTTACGAGCTTTTTGCCAGCCAAAAATAATGTCATTCATGAAAGCTAATCCTCCAAAATTGCTTATCTCTCTTTTTTGCTGAAAGAAAAACTAAGTCGTGATTATGTCGAGACTGAACAAAAAATTCCATGCTCGTTCACGACCGGCGGGTTTTGTGGGTGTTCCTCACTCCCGCTTGACTCCCGCATGCTTTTAAAAACATCACTCCCGACTCCCGGAAAAAACTCGAGCGGGAGCGTGAGTGAATCAAGAATCCTGAATTTTCGGGACTCATGGTGACCCTCTAGTTTGCAGTAAGTTGTTCATTTGCTAACTGCATAAATTTCGCCTGTCTTATGTTGAGTAGTTTCCAGAGTGGAACATGCGCAAGTTATGCCATCCAGGAAATGAATAAAATAATCAATAATTTATTCTTTTTGAGAACGAAAAATTGTATTGTCCCAAACATGGTAGATATTTTTATGCAATGCTATATGAGATACGTTCAAGACCTGTCAAATGAACATGTACTTTTTAACATTAACATTCATGAACTTACTTTTGTGTTTTATGATAAACATTATTTCAAATCGAAAGTACAAATATTCAAATATTAACTTAATACTGACTTACTCTGTCAAGATGAACGTTCAGGAATCAGTTCTCTTCAAATCACTTCAATTTTATTAGTAAGCACTGTTAGTTAGTTAGTAATGTAGCATTATTGATAACAGACTTTCTTATTTACTTTACGAGTTTCTGCAAAAACTTCAGCAGAGCCAAAACGCACACATCCATACAATACAAAGTTATGTAAAAATGATTATAATGACGACTTTCGAGGTTTTATAACATTTCAGTCTTTTTTTCCACACTTTATCGTAGTACAACTACAGGATATCAATTACTACTACAGCTTTAGATTATCACTTTGAATGACGAGATTCACATTAGTCTGGGGAAAAATTAAAATGTAAAATATTATGCCGGTTTTGGTTTCACATTTTGGATTCTACATTTCATTTCAATGAAAAAAGTGACTCATTCTAAATGAATTGTAAAAGACGTAATTGGCTTTGGCTAGATTACAGGAATGACGTAAACCTGGATTGAAATGATACAATTAAATACATTATCCTTAACAATTGTACAAATAAACTATACCACCAAATAGCTAAAGAAAATTTTTTAGGTTATCTTTGTAGTCCAAAAACAGCTGCATACTGAGTGAGTTCTGCTGGCCGCATAACTTTTTAGGTGATCGTATTGTGACCATGATCATCATTATCATCTATTCTTCCGTGCATGATCGAGAATGCCCGAACACCGAACTACATACATGTATGCAACATAATAGCGATTTTCATTGTCTGCTTGTATTAAACAACCATATGCCATCATTAACATTTCGGAAATTTTAATGTGTAACGCAAAAAGTTATTCAAAGTTTGAAGTTTAATGGTACTGCATCATAAAATTCGATTTTCTTGTGCACTGATTTTAATGCAATGCCAAAGAGAGTGAACAAAAGAGCATGTGATTATTATACCACATGGAATGATCCTCAATTTCGAATTGACATTCCAATGAAATCATTGCAAGAAGATAATTGTATAATATGTATATTATTTCACTTGATCATTTAACCTTAACTGACTTCTTTCTGATGCTCTTAAGTTCTTTAACCACGCATGGTAAAATGGGCCCAAAAATGTTTAACAAAACTTACTTTTAATTGTGATTTGAAGTAAGAAACGAGTAAGTTTAGCTAATATTTAATGAACCCTTCTCATGAAAGTATGCAAACGTGTTATATAGTTTTTCTTTTGAATTGCAAAATGTCGTTGTATTCTTATGCAATTCCCATACCTCGAAAGTTTGTTTTGCTCTTTGTACACACAAAACATGAGACGACAAGAAAAGGACGCAAGTGGACAAAGAACAAGAAATTATTGCCAACTAAATAACTGTTGGGCAGTTCGCATATTTTTTGTGCAACACAAGCTTCGGACGAGCATCTTTTCTTCTGATTCTTTTATGACCATGCCAAGATGATATGAAGAGTAATCATTACACACGTCGCCGTCTTGGCGAAATGCAGACACTAAACCGAAAAGTCAATCTCCTACCAGTACCTGCAGCCAAGTAGCCAGTCTTACACCTAAAATTGCAAGATGAGCCAGTCTTAATGATAAAAGCTCGAACCTGATATAGGTACACGATGAAATAAGAAGGAATCGAATAGCTACGATAATTATGCGAAGATGAATGTAAAAATGCGTATGTGAATGTAGTATTGTTTTTTATCATGATGCGCTTCCGTAATCAGTGCAAAAATGTTTTTGGATGGTTGTCCTTCTCAGAACACGCTGAAGATCTTTGCTTGCATTTTTCAACTTGAATGGAATAAAAGTCAATGATCGCTTGCTTACCTTCTGAAGCTGATTCGCACTTGGACTCGACACTCAAGGTAAGACTCATTTTCAATGATGATGATTGGATATAGCAAATAGCACCAGCACAATCTGATGAATACGACTAATATCCAAATAATGCAATTTGATTCAATAGTTTCGAAGACAATGCCAGGGTCGGGGTTGATGAGGAGGGGAAGGGGACCAACGCTTTATTAGACCAAGAAACAACATCAAAAGCAAAATGAATTTTTGTCTTATACGGCAAATGTGATGTACCTATGGCTTATGAGTTTTTTGCTTGTTTTTTACAAACCGAGACACATTTTGAATCAGTGTAGCTAACTCGTAATTTATTAGTACATCTATAGTGTAACTATAGTTGGTAGCATTTGATGATTTGAATAATTTTAAAATCATATGGATAACGTAAAACCATGCGTAAAACAAGGATCCAATATTATGTATATGTATGTATGTATCTCACATTGAAGCAAATATGGCTTCAGTCCTGTCTTGTACGTCATATAAGCTAGTCTAAATTCATTTTGGACGGAAAAGTTCAAAAAAATATAAATAAATGTTCAAAGTTAAATTATCTGTTCTTCGCTAGTTTAAACTATAATATCACTTCGCCCCAATTCGATGTTCCAACAAGATCTGATCTACATATGACTTATTTAATCCATGTATAAATAGCCTATAATGGATTGTATGGCACAGGTAAGGATGTCTGCGTTGCATTAATTGATACAAGACATTATTTTAGGATGGAGATGGAACTCACGAGATATTAATGCTTTTTCATTGAATACATAAGTGTTCAATTAATCGACACTTTGTGGACACACATACAACAGTAAACAACATCATTTATTTTAGGTTCTATCAAAATTTAATGACTAAATTTACATAGCTTTAATGGCTTAGCCTCAACATCGAAATTACTAATGCCAATTAAAGTTGACAGATCTATAAATATTCATTACAACACGATATTATAATTAATCGAATCGTTATTAAAACTCTCAATCTCAAAACTGTAAAACGTTTTACAAAAACATTTAAAAACGACAGTATTAATAACATAAAAAGTATGCCCCTATAAACATAAACGCTATTAGTGGCTGATTGAAGAGTTATTGACATCGTACGTATCGTATCACTAGGTATACAAAAAAATATTTGAATATTTCATTCATAATCTGTTCCAATATTTCGAAAGCAAAACTTCATCATTTGAATCTCGAACTTAGAAACATATATCGATGCGCAACTCGTACTTGAACCAAATTACAACTTGCAATACTGAAACATTTTGATTTGCGATGGAGCGACTAGTCAAATAAATTTCTACATTTGCTAACTAGTACAAATTTTATTCTAAGTGTAACAATAACAATAATAAATATTTAACGTCTGTCATGTCAAGTGGACTACGAATTTCATTAAAAATCTGCCAGTTAATCATTTGATTTGTTAAATTTCAATCTCTAGCTCGGGGGAACTACTAACTACGTTCACTTAATTTCTCTCCTTTATTGATTCCGATTCCGGCAATCAAAGTATCAGTTACAACTCACGACTTACATGATCATTATTAGAAACACTCGCCAAAACCATCGGTACATGAAAGGCAAGAAGCTTTAAGATTCCCGTTCTTTGAGCTTAGTGACAATAAAATATTGGTAAACTAGATAGCATTAACATGGCGGTAAAACGTATTTCACAATTTAATCAATAGCTTAGAAATGAGATCTCTAGTATCAATTTGTTTTACTCGGACACCATACGTCCGTGAGTAAGTAAAAAATGTCGTATAATATAGCACGTATAGTAAAATATTTAATTCAATGACGATAAAATAACTTGTGACTTGAATTTGAATTTATAAAAAGTCAAGACTTATCTTTTTCTCTGGCTCGAATATGATTTCTCTGGCTCTGGTTTGAAAATCCGTCACTTGACTAGTTGATTGATAAGCTACTTGTATTCATTCTAGATTCTTGTCGACTGTATGACTTGATTGATTTTGTTAGACTTGGATTTCCAGACTTTACTTTAACATTTATGCTAATTCTGCTGTACACTTGACTATTTAAATATTTTAAAAAATTATAAAATCTATGCGTTGCCGGACTGCCGTCATTTTTTACATGACCGCCGTCATTTCGGGCTATAATTTCTCCTGCCCCGACCAGGGATCATCCAATGGTATATTTTCAAAAGGTGGTGACGATGCGCCGGTTGTTGCATCATTGTTCTGATTCCCACTACTTTTCCGAACGTCCACTCTATTGAGTGCACTTCCGTTGTCACACGTATCACTCAAGAAAATCATGAAGTCGTATATTATCTTCAGTCCAAGTATACGGAAAATCCCATGTAAAATCAAATTCACTAAAACAGTTTTTAGAGAAAGACCATGAATTCCAACGAGAAACAGGGTCAGAAACAACGCCAACAGTACAATTTCGAAGAGCCAACAAATCCACGTTTTCTGAAGATCTCGCTGCAAAAATCAACAAAGAGGATTTATATATGCAAGCCAACCAAATATTAGTAAATCTATGAAGCCAACTTTCTCTGGAATTTGTTTTCATTTTTAATTAGCAAACCTTGTGGACGGCAATTAGCAGAATGAACCCGAGAACCACGGAGGGAATAACGAACCCTTTTTAAAGAAATCGGTCTCACTTTTAATCATTTTTCGTCATTTAACAATTAAGACGATTCCTCCAAAAACAAACATTACAAATTCTCAATTGCCCAACTTTGACTTACCCACAAATATTAAGATGTATCTCCAAGTCCCCCAGAATCCTTGCACATCATACCAAAACGTGATGGCTTGGTAAACGCTCAATAACTGAATAAAAGATAACATAAATTGACAAATAAAAATTCACATTACATTTAGAAAACGCTGAATACAATTACATCAAAGAAATTAACTCATTTTGTTCGTATTTTACCAGATAAACATAAGAGTATCCTCTGGCAAGATATTCCGGGTTTTTCAGCCACACTGGCGCACGACATGGTAGATTAAGTTTCGGTAAAGGCATGATTGATTGAAGTGTATATATCGTAACTAATTTAAAAGACACTTAATAAGTCCGAGATTTGTATTGCTGATATGTTGCTATTTTGGACACACATCTCACGTCACATAATCTCTTCTGACTCTGAATGAGGAAGTCCTTCAAAATTATTTTTGCATTACATCACTATCACGTTTATCTAACAAAAAGTGTAGTGGATCAGATCCATATCCAGCAGGCAGCAGTGGTATAAGATACATATGTACAAACTTTAGTTTGCGAGAGATTATGAGAACGCCTTCGTGATCATTACTTCGAGAAGCCAGACAGACAAAAAAGAATATTATGACACTGCTGAGTTTCACCTTCTCAAATCATCACGATGATATCTAGGTATTTTAACTAAACTGCTGATGATGAGAATGGGTAAGTCATTTAATGAGCACATTCAGTAATTTATTCGAGAACCTATGAACGTGTACTAAACTATGACCTGCAGCAAAAACTAACTAATTTTTAGTCGGTTAAAAGCGTCCTTTTAGAAGGCTATATTTACTATTTGACATTACAATGTCCGACGTTTTTGGTGATCTCATTCGGACTGGGTAAATTATTCGCGAATAGTGTGCAGACAAAGTAATGGCACAATTCATGAGGTGGATGGATGTCGTTGACATAAAAACTATCAAAAGCTTTCATGAAACTAGGAATTATCCAGCCGCTCTATATATACTCCTTTGAATAGCGTGCAGACAAAGTAATGGCACAATTCATGAGGTGGATGGATGTCGTTGACATAAAAACTATCAAAAGCTTTCATGAAACTAGGAATTATCCAGCCGCTCTATATATACTCCTTTACAACGATCTTTATATACTTCGATATTTTTATCCCCCCATAGGATAATGAAAAAAGTTGTCATAAAATCTATTGACTGTCAAAAGTCAAATTAGATGCAACATTGCTTCACAGACACATCAAATTAAATTGAGAGTAGGTGTATTGATTGTGAAAAAGGAGAAAAAGTGTGACTATTGTAACTACTGATTGATGACTATATGACTAAGATTTTAGACTATTATTTTAAAGATGTTTTAACTACCACACACAGAGAATGCATGTGAAATGTGAGAGCATGAAAGAGGAAAGCAGCTGTGTAAAAAGCAGTTTTTATAGTTGTTTCTGTAGGTTTTTGTCCAGATTCCAACATGTTAGGGGAAATGTTTATATGAAGCTAGAAGGGGGCTCAAGAAATAAACAAAAAATCCAATAAATTATTTACTTTGTTCAATGTGCATATCGTTTTCCACATGTGCGTGCATGAAAGTAGTAATATCATGTACATGTAATGCAATATGAAAACTCAATACTTTGTATTATGATCATATCATGCTTTTAATATCCAGCCGCAAAGAGTTCAATGGCCATTGCGTATATAATACATATATAGTACAAGCTTCATAAAAAACTCCGGGTTCATTTCGCTTCGGTAATCTCAATTTCTACGCATTGAAAAATTACAAATTCCGCAATGCATCATGTGTATATTTTCAAAGTATGCAAAATACATAACTTCAATTTATAATTTAATGTAAATACACCTAAATTATATTATTGGCTTAACTTATTAAATTATATACAAACTGCTCGCTTGAAACTTCAATTTTGACCCATTATTGGTCATACCGACACTCCAATAGCTTGTTTATATTGTGCTAATTCCACTCCTTCCCAATGACCTTCTTCATCGTCATCCAAACCATCCTTGAATATTTTGAATATGCCGTCATACAACATTGCATCACGTTCTGTGTAGGGTTTTGTCACAATTTTCAAGTTTTCAGTTAGAATGTCTTTTGTAGGAATGCTGACTAATGTCGATGCAATGGTTTTGGTTTGTGGGCGCAGGCTGAATCCCAGAGATGCATTTTCAATTGATGTTCCCATGGAATTGGCGTATTCTGCGGCAGCGACCGCCAGCTTCTTCACCTTTTCAGATGCTGAGTGCCATGGTGGAGGTCCGCGCTTGGTAAATAGTCCCATAGCAACTGGAGAGGCGTTGATGACCCCGACATCAAGATTCTATTGAGCATGGAATTAAATATACATTCAAATTCTAAAACCACTGGCAAGTGGCATGCAAATCTTTTTTTGAGATAATATGCATGCATATATGTACCTCAAAAAAGGGTAAATATTTTTCCAGCGACATGTCATGAAAATTATATCGAGAGTATGACAGGATTGAATCGATTTTAACGGGCGACTTTTCAATGAGATTTTTCATGGATTCCAAGCAGTAACTAGTTATTCCTATAAATTTCGCCTTTCCTGCTTTCACCACAGATTCTAACGCTGGAAGGGTCTCAGTGAGAAGAATATTCTGGTCAAGGCAAAATTCTATGTCATGAACCTTCGAATTAAAAATGAGTTAATTATGCATTTGATTTGAATCAAGGAATAACTTGACTTCCATGAAATCATAAAATATTTTTATCTACCTGAATAATGTCGACATATTGAAGGCCAAGCTTTTCTAAACTGTTTTCAACACTTTTGAGCACACTGGAGTGGCTAAAGTCAAAACGGTTTTCCCATCCAGGCGTGTAGTACCGACCCGCCTTTGTCGATATGTAGAAGGTTTGTCTTGGCACTGTTTTTAACGCTTCTCCAATAATCTCTTCGGAACAACCATACCAGGGACCAGTTTCGATGTAGTTGACTCCTGATTTCAAAGTTTGCTGGATAGTCTCAATGCTATCAGAGCGACCTACATTATCACTATAAAAATTAAGCAAATATATAATGACGCATATATATGTGTCTCTACGATGAATTTTGAATGATTAATATTTAGTCGTTTTCATTATATGATTGTAATTTTTACCAGTAATAATTTGCCAACGAACTACCGCCA
>JAHZNI010002136.1:0-11204 GCA_027744415.1 Seira ritae | reverse complement strand
CAGAGTTGACGCCTTGACTTTTCACGTAAATGCTTCGGCCGCAATTATTGCGGATGGTGAGTTGCTCTGCAAAGCTGTAGCCAACGAGTGCGAGGAGGAGTACAAGTGCACGCTTCATCGTGAAATATTTTTTTAGAAAAAAATAACCGAGGTTCAAATTATATGAAGCGAACGAATTGTTACAAAGCTCAGTTTGAATATGATTTAAGCATGAAAGTCTGCGTCCTTTTATATTCGGATTTTGCAGCTGCATTCGTGGATTCATCAAATTTTTATTTCTGAATTTTTAGCGGAAAATGCTCTAAATAATATTTACAAATAAATATATAGCATTGCCACTTTACCTGGTAGACAGCAGCTTTCTCAGAAATTATCTATCTTTATTGATTAAGCAGCAAAAGTCATGCCATGTCATGTACATATATCGCCCTACTATAAGTACATACCTAAAAATCATAATTAATTTAGCTTTAGTGCTCCGTGCAATTCGCCTTCCATTTAACTCCGCAAACTTTTGCTAAATGTCTGACTTATTCTTGTGTGGTTTCTGGTTTCAATAATTACTATAGCCTATACAATGAATTAAGTAGCTTTCCGTGAAACTGAAATGACTATCGATATAAAGGTCATTGTTAAAACCTGAACGTATGCTTAAAACTTTATTCGGAAGCTTTCTTCGTTTCAAGCCTATCAATTACGCTGTTATCAGTTTAAAATATATTTATACATAGATAAGATATATAACCATCAACCACAAGCTAATAGTAGGCAAAATGTTTAAATTGAATAAAATTTTTAAAAATGTAAAAAAATAATAAAATATGAAAAATTTACTGTACGATTCAACACAACATTTCTCATTTATTAGGTCGATAAGAAAATATCGGCACTGACTGGAACTACTACTTAATCTCCATATTGTTATGTATTTATTTATTATTTTTTTCGTTCCTGGGAAAATTATATTTAAATGCCACGACATGTTAGGTTATTAATCTTTTCTTGTTACGATTTATGATGCATATTTAAGTAAAAACTGTATGTATGTTCTTTGCAATTTTAGTACATAATTTTAAATCTATTACATATAATTTCAGAAGACGAAAACGGAGATTTCTCGCTCATTGAATGAATGACGCTGGATTGGCTGGATTATACGAAGTGAGGTTAGGACAATGCATTTTTCTTCGCTTTCATTGTATGAGTTTTTTTTTCAGACGCATAACTAAATGAAAAAAGGCATTAAGAATTGATCTGATCATCAATAATCACCCACACATTTTTAATTCCGCTTGAACTTCTAGTTTGACATCATTGCTTGTCCCGTTGATCGATGACAAACATTTCTTGAACTAATCAGCCAATAAAATTGCCAGTTTATAATTCATTCCATACCAGGTAGCTTCTAAAATGGATAGTTTGTCTAAAAAAGGATCTCGTAAATGTAAATCATGTCATTGCTGTTGTTTGCAACCTTCAGTGCAACCAAGAACCAACCTGCAACTGCTGCACTATCGAGAACAAACAAAAATTATTGCCACAACATCCATTTAACATCTTTCTCATCTTCTAGTTCTAGTCGAGATTTAAAATGCATAACTGTGACTGTGCCTATTTAAAAAAGGAAGCATCGTTAGTACTAGCAGCTTTAAAGCGACTAAGTTCACAGTTTACCTGAGTAAGAGCGCCTCTGGTTATAATTGAATACGCTCATAAATCTACAATGCCATCGCACTTTTCCATTCAACTCGGTCTAAGGAAATAAATCTCTATTCATATGCAAATGATGCGATTTGATCTTGCCCCAGGCGTGTATATACCTATGTACTGCATCCAAACATTTTTTTGACATTCAATCATCTCAATTAAATGGCCATACATACTTTGTAGCTTGCGTTGAATTTGTGTCTTCCATAAATTGCCAATATTATTATTTTGCATGACATGACATCTGTTATCTGTTACATATTTGCATAGGCCATTCTCCATACCCAAAAATCCCACTGACTCAGTAAATAGTAAAAAATGGTAAAGCGATATTATGAATGCGATGATGATTCGTCATTCTTCATTCCTTCGCGGTTCAATCATTGTTCATGCAGATTTTGTCTTGAATTCCTTATTCTTTTTTATTATCCGCGCTCACTTGCAAGTTATTAAAACGCTGTGTCATTCTTTTCCTATATTTTCACATTTTCAAGGACTTTGGAGGACATGGGGGAAAGGAAGCTCTAAGTATGTCTTGTGAAGCTGTATAGTTTGTACGTGGGTCCGTCCGTCCATCCAGTGTCCGTCCATTTACCTGAAGAAATTTTTAAATAAAAGATAAAGATGAAGTCACCTTCATTCATATAGCCATTATGTAAGTAGATAAGCTTTCAAAATAGCAAAATTATTGTTTCAATGAAGTATTTTATAATTCAACTTTTGTTTCGAAACTTTCTTATTTTTCGATTGAAACGATTTTTCATTTATCTCCCTTTAGGAATTTCATGGTCCCTCTTTTTCTTGAAATACTAAAATGGATACAAAGAGCGATAGTAAGGATGATCATGATGATGGAAGAAAGAAAAATGCTCTCATGAAAACGGAGAAGGGGAGTAAAGCCTAATATAGAATGAAGAAGTGGTCCTGCGGTCGGTTTGTGAAATGTGAGGTAAAGTGTGGATTATTATGGATCGTTAAAAAATACTGTGGCTATTTTACTTATGAAAGAAAAAAAACTGCAGAAAAGAAGATGACATCATCCTCCACTCCACTCTCCACTACTATTTTTCCTAATCTTATTTTATATTAGCTTATGTTTTAGGTAAAATGCAAAGTACTAATAGTAATGTAATGTGGATGGCGCTCTGCGTGGCATGCATGACCAGGCTCATTCTCTTTTTCCGATGAGCTCTTGATGTGGTGATGTGAATGAAGTGTAATGAACATGCGTTGTCCTTATATGCATAACAGATTAAAATATTTTTTATTATACGATCATCGTCGTAATAATAATGATAATAGCTATAGATATATAAATGCAATGTAAATGAAACCGTAACCAGAAAGGCAAATTAAGTGCTGCATACAATTTTTTCATGGGGGTGCTCATTTTGGCTTTTTTCGACAGCGTCAGTCTTGGGTTTAGTCTTGGTCGGAACACCGCAGCAAGAGCAACAAGAGCTGGATCTCTTCTTTCACACTTTTACTCTCACGCTCAACATAATTAAATTCATCCAGATTGGATTGAACGCGTGCGTGCTCTCTCACTCGAGTGATTAAACATTTTACACGGGATTTAAAGTGTGCCTATCTTAACTTATCTGTTTTATATAATCAGGTAAGATGACGGATTAAAAAAATTTTCCCATACGTCAAGAGTCATGATATTTTCAGTCAAACACAAGTGTAGTCGGTCAAGGACAATGACAAAAGTTTTTGGGGAAATTATTTAGCCTTAATTCCGGACATTTAGTTTGCGAACACTTGCTTCGATCATAAGGACAAGCTTCCTTGCTTCCTCCAAAGAATATTACTGAAAGTATTTTTGTAATTTTAATTTCAGTTTCCTCCATCCACCGTATTTTTAACTAGAAAAAATGGCCGCTTCAAGAGCAACAAAGTCTGGAATCGCTGCCGAAGCTCAAATGAAGGTAAAAAATGCAAGGAGCTGAATAAAATATAATTTTATTGCTTAAGAAAGCTAAGAAATTCTTATTGCATTGTAATCAGATTATGCATATTATATTCTCATTGTCGGGCAAGAAGACATGATTTACTACATTACAGCTCTAGGGAATCAAAAGGTCACCGAATCAAAAGAAGGGTGCTGGTGCTAAATTACATGCAACTTTTTGTCGGTTCATTGACTCAAAAGAAGACCACTCAAATGAGATAAGAATCCCTCTTTTAAGGCGCATATTTCATTCTTTTTGGAATTTATCTGTCTTCATGATCTTTTGCACTCTTCTTCATTCTCATCTTCCCTGACATCTTCTCTTTTTCTTTGAAATCGTTGCGTGCTAATAACAGCATGAAGATTCTTACTTGTGGTCACCATTCATTCATCCCGAAAAACTGAATTACTTACAACTTACAATCAAAGCTTTGGTTTAGTAAATGTGTGATCCCTCTTCAATTTTTTTTGCTTTTTTCCTCCCTAAAAGCGTTTTGAAAAGTTCGTAAAGTTTTCACGAGAGAAAACCAGAAAATGCAATAGTTATTATATTGCAGTGCAATGTCCGAGAAAAGTAGGCGTGCATTTATTTTCATGTTAAATGCGATGAGATGAAGAATGCATTTTTAGGAGTGGACGTAAAGCGAAGGCTTTAGCTATCCATGCAACTAAAGGACTCATGCATGACAAAGTACAAAGTAATCATAATCATAAAAAATAATTAAAATGCACATTTAAAAACTCTCAGAAAATTCGGTTTATTCATGCAACTAAAGGGCTCATGCATGACAAAGTACAAAGTAATCATAATCATAAAAAATAATTAAAATGCACATTTAAAAACTCTCAGAAAATTCGGTTTAGCTGCAAGCTGCAATCGATCACACGTCTTTGTGATGTCATCGAAGATTGATGCCATAAATAACTTAAGCCATTTCACACGTCAGTTTATGCGATCATCAGGAGAAATTAATTGTCTGCAAATCAATTCCCTTATCAAATCAGAGCCAGAGCTCTACGGATGCAAAAACAAGGCCAACTTCAATTTATAGATTTGAATGTCATTGTCGCTCCATAAATTGAATGTTTTCTAGTCAGATAAGTCATGTGTCAATAAGAGCATTCCAAAGATCATTGTCAGTCTCATTAATGCGTCTTATAATTTATAATCATAATTATAAGCGCAAACAAGGACGAGACATTTATTCGAAGACACATTAAGCATTATACAGACTTCGTCCTTTCAGAGTAAAAAAACAATCTTGAAGAGATATGATATGGATATGAGATGATGAGTCTGTTTGTCTGGTTTTTGTGATAGATGCTTAGGTATGTTCATGATCAAGTGACATATTCTTGATGCTCAATTAAGCTCAGCTCATATTAAAGACGCGTCTCCATAATTAAATCTTTTGTAATACGAACCTAGCTAAGCTTTGATACTAATCTTGTCTTGTCACCGAAAATGTACAGGGGAAATGAAAGTGAAATTGTCATTTAAATTACTATTTTCGTAGTGGCTACTACTGCTGCATATTACCTGACTTGACTTGGATTATGTTAAGTTTATTATTTTAATACAACAATCCACATGTAATTCATAGACCACGTAGCCAGATAGATTGGATATTTTTTAGTTTGAAAAACAGCTAAAAGGCAAGCAAGGATACCTGTCATTGCCTTCTTTGGCAACCAAAGTCAGTACAATACCTCAAGTCGAAGAGGGAATCATCATCATCATCACAGCTAATAAAGCCAAATGAAAAGGAAATGGAGTGTTTTCAACAACAGCAACAACAACATTACAATCCATCTTGACTTAACTGAATTCGGCTCGGACGGTTGTCCTCTGACCATATTTGGTCAGACTTTAGGTAAAGCGACTGAAGAGCATACCAATTGTATAATTTCTTGTATCCTTATTGCCCTCTTAAAATGATCCTTCTCACTTGACTTCTTGAATGCTTGGCTTGAGAACCACCGAAGAAGACGAGAAAATTACTGAAGGATTCTTCAGAGATTACCATAAATGTACATAGCTTGGTCGTCTCAAGTACTTTGAGGTCAAAAGGTATTGGACAAGATTCTAGGAGATCATATCATAAACTTGGTCAGTAAATGGTTTATCTCGCGACTTGACAGTTACTTTTCTGTAAGGAATAGAATAGAGTCTAACGAATTAGTATTCTGGCGAAAACGCTCAATTTGGCAGATTTACCCGAACGATAATAAAATTTCCTAATTTTGCATGTCAGACAATTCCCTCACTAAAAAGTTATCTTATTTTTTTGCAACAGATGTAATAGTAACCATCTCTAAAAGGTTTGAAGCTCAGGAATTGCAATCTTGTAAAGCCGGCATGAACATTTCGACGCATGTCAATCGTCACGTATAAAAATAACGAAAAAGTAATTAGCAACTGCAATTATGTTATGGCTATTCGTAATTGGACAGATATTATGCATTTTGCCAGGATCCTGCTAAAAGCATTCGCTAGAAACATGAATAAAAAATAAGTTGATGATGACTCATGATACATGAATTTTAATTTGTCCAATAGCCATATTATGTCATGAAATGTCTTCCATATATTATTATTCATTAAACATGATTTAATAAATTCTCCAGAAATGATTGAATTAGTGAAACTGGCTTAAACTTGTCAAAACTGATAAAGAAAACATTCATCCTCCAGAGACTGAAATGGTGAAGTAATTATAGCTGGAATAAAGATTACTTGACGTCATTTCAAATGCTTGCAAATTTTATTTTTTCCGTTGTATATATTTAGTTCTTTGTCGAAACCTCACGCTTATTGCAATTCACGTAGAAAGGAAAACAAAAAGTTTTCCGTTGGCTTACCTTGAGGACTTATCCCAGTTCAGCTTTTTTTTAATGAAAAGGGGAAATCAACAAAAAATGGCCAGGAGCTCCAGCTCCAACAGACCAAAATCTTCTAGGTTTGGCTAGGGCTGACTTGACATGATCAATGATCACATCGTCAGTTGATACATGTGCATTTGCAAATATGTTTTTCCTAGCAATTAACAATAACTTTTTGACCATGGATCATGATAGATTTCAAGAGCAAAGTCAAAGTGACGTGATAAGTGATGATGATGATGATGCTACTTTTTCAAGATTGCTGAACTTGATAAAAGCCGGCTGCCGCTGGAATATACACGATGGTGTAGGTATGGCATGGAAAAGTTATTTGAGGATGATGTCATATTTTTCTGGTCATCTCAAATCCATTATAAAACATGACTCGTTGGATATCACACACCTTTATTAATTTTTTGTGTGCAGCTGCAAAAAGATAAAAATTATTTTTTTTTATGAAAAGTCAACGGACAAAGCAGCCGTAGTAAAAAGCTGTTCATTTTTCTTTGTAAGCATAAACTAGGCATCACTTTATTAGCAAATAATATGAATGGAAGAAATATCATTGCAAATTTTCTTATCACCGGAAAACGGAAAATGTGGGCTTGATTAGAAAGAACAACTCTTTTGTCTACAGAATAGACCGGATGTTGGGTGTATTTGTGTCTTACATAAATATAGCGCATTCATTTTTTGCGAATGCTGCACTGCCTGGAGATATTACGGCATGACTTAATTATGACATGAGTAAGATCCAGTCTAGGTCGTTTGATTAATGGGTTATGGTTATGAGTTATGTAGTAAATAATGATGATCTCATTCTGAACGTAACCGAAGTAGCGGGGAGGAGTGGGGAAGTTTTATGAGCAATGAAAATGAAATAGGAGGATAGCACTTTCCATTTTTTGTGTGCTTTTCCAGAATATTATTTGCACAGCCGTGTGTAACATGTGCACCAGCGCAGCGCTAGCTCTTTTTAAGAATCAATTTGCCCCTGTATGAAATGCGATGGGGATATGGATCTGGAAAGGAAAAATACTGTGAAATGAGAAAGGATAAAAGGTATTATGAATTTCAGACCAGGTGCATTTTAGTTCAGATTAATATTTCAATCATGTTTCTGGTTAGACTTGACTTGCCGAATTCATTGTTTGCTATAGTGGTTCTTAATTTAAATGACAATGCAATGACAAATGATTATGATGAAAATCCTTCCCGGTACAATGCAACTTATCATACTTCGAGTTCGATGCGGTAGTGGCCTTGGTTCGGATGAACATGAAAAATTGCTTAATGCTAAAGCAGGTGCTGGGCATTAAGATGTGCATTTCATTTATGGCTCGATTTCAAATTAATTCCAATCCTAGGACTAGGGCAACTTCATCTCATCTCTCCTGATAGAATTCGCAAGGAAGATTTGATTTGCATGGAGGTTGACAATTTCTATTGTCAAAGAAAGATGTACTAGGGAGAATAGTGAAATAACAACATGTCAAAATTTTCTAAACGAAAAGATGTGGGATTGAATGATTGAGATTGAAAAGATGCTGATAAATCATGCCCTTTTAAAGTTTCGAGAAATCTCTATCGCATTGATAATCTAAGATGATATCAACTTAGAAATCCTATTCACTATTATATATTCTTCTTCTGTCGTTTTATCAATAGATCAATTCCAAATACAATGAGCAACATGCCCACGAGGTTTTGGAGTGGATTGCCGACATCACGAATGCCGTGTTCAACACTTCAGGTATTTCGAAAAGCTAATTTCGAATTCCTGGTATATCTAATGATTAATAAGCTTTGGATTGATATGAATTTATGTTTTTCACAGGGGACATGGATAATTTTTACGAGATACTCAAGGATGGGACTGTACTTTGCAAGTAAGTTTCTTACTGAAGTCAAGCCTTGCCTAGATTTTTCGAAGAAGATTTAAGAATTAACATGTATTTTATTTTCCCAGTCTCGTCAACAACTTTAAAGAAGGGATGGTAAAGAAGATCAACACCTCCACGATGGCCTTCAAGTGCATGGGTAGGCGCGATTGTAATGCCTATATCTTTTCTTTTCAAGCGTAGGCAAAAGAGACTAAATTTAAATTCATTGCTGCATGTCTCAATTTCAGAAAACATCAACAACTTCCTCCGCGCTGCTGGTGAACTCGGTGTCCCCACCCCAGAGCAGTTCCAAACCGTGGATTTGTGGGAACGTCAAAACCTCACTTCTGTGGTTATTTGCCTCCAGTCTTTAGCCCGCAAGGGACCCAACTATGGATTGCCAGGATTCGGTCCCAAGGAAGCAACCAAGAATGTGAGGAACTTCTCTGAGGAACAACTAAAGGCTAGCGAGGGAATCATTAGCTTACAATATGGAAGCAATAAGGGTAATGGAGAAGAACTTTAATTATTCTTTGTTTTATCTTGTTTTCCGAAATCCTAAATATTTCAATGATTTTTTTCTTACAGGAGCAACACAGTCTGGGATCAACTTTGGAAACACTCGTAATTTTTCAAAACAATTCCATACTTACTTTAACAAGTAATATTGAAAATTACTCAAGTCTAAAAATTTTCCTTTATCTCTCAAAAGGTCACATGTAAATCCTCCTTCATCACAACCAGCAGAAGCGTCCAATCCACCAGACTACTGCGAAAAATATTGGCTTCGGTCTATGAAAATTCTTTTATACTATGTAGCTTTAATCGATGTCTACATAATTCTTTAAACGTATCTACTTGATTTTTACGTTTTGCTTTAACTTAATTTAATACGAATTGAAGAAGCGAGAAAGAAAGCTTTCAAAATCTTATAAATTATTCTACCTCATCAATCACATGTTTTTCCTGATGATGTGAGACATTTTTACGTGAGATAAATTCATGTATTTTTTATAAACAGAAAAATAATCTACCAACAAGAAGAATGCAATGAAATATTATATGATTTGTATTCGAATTCCAATTGAATCCATGTACTTGCTAGCTTAGAGTCAAAAGGCCATCAGATAGATCAGTCATGTAATGTACTGAAGTTTTCGAGTCTGAAAATAAAATGGAATCGTAAACTTTAATTTACAAAATCGACTGTTTTATTTTAGACATAAAATAGAATAACAAATGCATTTTAATGAACTTTCAACAAAGATTAATTACAGATTGCAATTGCAATGAGGCAGTATTAAATAGAATGTTTTGTTAGAANTTAATGAACTTTCAACAAAGATTAATTACAGATTGCAATTGCAATGAGGCAGTATTAAATAGAATGTTTTGTTAGAATCACAAAAAAATAACCTTAGACCTTTTCATGAGTACTTTTGCAAGCTTCTCGTGCCTGCACATCTTACTTTAAATCTGGCCCAACAACAATTTAAATGCAAAGAAAGGAAGTCATATTAGGAATTATGCAACAATAAAAATGTTTGAAAGCGAATGACGCGACGATTACAATAAAAAATTTCTCCACATTTTAAGTTTTCTAACAGGATAAAAAATTTAGAAAGGTTTAGAACTTTGAACTTGACTTCCTGCGCTCATTACTTATTTCCCTGGATGGCAGTTTACAAATAGATAGAGCTACAAATGTTAATTAATGCAATGTAGGTAGGTATTAATGTTTGCGTAGTGCACTAAAAGTTTGGCTAGAGTAATATAGGCTTACCAGATCTAGTTTGGAGTTGATGCAATAACTACAAACATTACAAACATCTGTAAAAATTTTCTTTTTGTCTTGTTCTAGTTCTAATATGGTTCTAATTCAATTTTGTTCAAACATTTATGGAAAGGGTTTGGCAGTTAGCATAATTGAAATTATTTAAGTCTTTCCACTGTTATAAGTTATAACTTTTAATAGGTTGACTATTGGCTTATGTATGCAAAGGTTTGGTAAACTTCACCTCACCAGTCTCTGGTAGAATAAAGTAGCTAAATAGTAAATATTTAATATTTTCAGGTAAACAGCAAACATTTTAAGATTCATAGATATTTATATATATTAATACCTCTATGGATTCATGCAAATTCACAACTCGTAAGAACTACAGCCGTGTGTCGTGTGCCGGAGTAAAAATACCATTAGAATTTCACGATGAATTGATGATTTAACTGGATCAATCACAACGAACAGTAAACTTGCATGAGTGGCACGTGAATATTTCTACACACATGCACTTGAAAAACGTGAGATAAACGATGCAACACGTAACCCCTGATCAAGCGTCATAGACGGAAAAGCGAACTCTATTTTAGATAATGACAATGGTTATGAACTGTTTTACAAAAGTTAAATGACTTCGTCTAAAACCTTTTAAGGCTGAAATTTACCAAAACGGAAAACACCGTATATCATGTTACGCGTTGATCCATAAGTTGAAGGTCACAATAATTTATGTCAATTCGCTACCATTACATTACAAACTCGTACATAGAGAAGTAAAAGAATATTATGTATTATTATGTTCGTACTATATATTTCAAACTGTAACTTTTAACAATTTTACTCAGACTTCTTGGAGTGAACTTCCTCTCCAATCAAGTTTCCATTGCTGCTGCTGCCGCCTATGCCGTGCCCGTTGCTGTGACCATTTCCATTGATTTCTTGCTTCAGAGCTTCCTTTGTCTCCAAAATTTTCCTTTCTCTTGCAGCTTCATCACAC
>JAHZNI010002135.1:0-11148 GCA_027744415.1 Seira ritae | reverse complement strand
CTTTATTCCATGGGTTTCTATTTTTTTAAAAATAAAATGAAAGTGAGATCAAATTAAAGGTATAATAAAACTTTTTGTAGATACGCTATATGTACTCGGATTCGGAAGGCTATCACGTAAATATGAGCCCCAGGTGTTGCAAGCAGTAAAAACAATAATTTTTTGTCTTGTGAAATACATATTGTAGTAAATGCGTTTCAACTTCTTCCCTGATAGGGCTTAAGTGAGTATAAACTATGAACAAATTAAAGTTTAAAAATAGTATTTTCAACATTTTTGGTGCTTTCATGTTTTCTAAAGAGCAACGCCCGTTTCCTCTATACGAACGTACACGAGCGTAAACTGTCATTTCCAGCATGCACAGTCTCCTCAGACATTTGTATTGCAGCGGAGAAATTATTATGAAAGGTTTGCTGGAAACGATTCAGACCAGACACAATTTACTTGCGACAATATTTTGAGAGATTTAAACACCAATGAAAATCCATCAGTTTGAGGCCTGGCCGGATACATTTTTAAAGAGAGAGAAAAAATAATGCAAGCTGGTAGCTTACTTCCGAAGATTTCCGTCTTGACTGTTCCTGGTATGAGGACGCATGTGGCTGCTCCAATCCCCCTGAAATATTAACATCCAACTGGGTGGTCGCGGAAACGACACTTCGTGATCTGGAAGAGCGTCTACTGGATGGATCACTACTTCCCGGAGGAGAGGAGTCGTACTGAATTGCGATCGTTTCATGAGTCCCGGGATGAATAGAGGAAGAGCGACGAGATGGTAATGGAGTGTTCAGTTCGCCCACCGATTTCCTAGGTTCGGACCTTCTCCTGACAGGCATTCCACCAGTACCTTCTGATGGAGGATTTGGCGCTGACCTACCTGTAACGAAAAACTTTAGTCTCTTGAAGCATTTAGCAAACTAGTCAGAGAGCGGAACTACATTTTTCTCAACCAAGCGACTGAAAGCAATATACAGGGACGTTAAAATACACATAAATAATTGTTGAAGATTAATCTTTTTGGAATTGAATTAAGATAGTCATAAACATGAGGGGCACATAGAGAATTCAGCAGTATTTCGTACACTCGAGAGGGAAATGCTTGCTTGAGAAGAAAAGGGAGAGAATAGAGATTATTTATTTATCAACAGAGAGACAGAAAGAAGAATAGTTTAGACTGCTCAGAGATAAATTTTTGAAGTAGAAGTGAAGTTACTGCTGCAAAAGAGAAAGAGATAGAGAAATAGAGATAGACAGAGTAGAATAGAGTTAGGCCAGACAATTAACATACAATCGCGTCACTAAAGGAGAAATCCAGGGTTTGGTCTGGGTCGAGTTGGGTGAAAATAAAGAGGAAATGAATGAAAAAATTATAAATGGCATAAAGTCAATTCATCTTAAAGAAAGAATAATCTTTACCTTAAATCCTATTTCCCACACGCTTCCTAAGAAATACTGAACGAAGTTCATGAGGTCAATAAAGGTCAGATTATAATGTTTTTTTTTGGTTTTACAGAAATTTGTATGCAGAAAATGGGAGCCTACAACTAGGAATCTGCAGGATACTGACAAGTTCTATGATTAGCTTGGGAAATGGATCAATTTCGAATGCTTTTAGTATGAATGACATTTATGATGCGCAAATACTAGAATTAAAAAAGGAACTGGACTAAATCTAATGTAAGCAGTTAAAAAACTAATGATATTTTTTCTGCCCATGAAAGGTATAAATAAAATATTTTATGCTGACTCTTGATATGGCTCAAATTGCTACAATAAAAGCACTTTTAAGAAAAAAATCTTGTTCAATTTCAGGAATCCTTTTTAATTATTCATGACTGTTTCTTTTTGAAATATGAAATAAATATCAGGTCTTTATATGCAGAAGTCAATTGATCGTAACATTTAGATATATCATTGTATTCTATATATAATAATGATTTAACTGACATGACATGCAAACGCTTACCCACTTTATATATCTATGATGAAACTTTTTGTAGTAGTTTAGTTAATGTTGGTAGTAATTAATAGTAGTAGTAGTAGTAACATAATTAATAGAATAATCATAAAACAATTTTTGCATGATAGTTTTTTTTTGCTAGTGTAGTTTTGCGGAGAAACATTATAATTTTTTTTAGCAGTTATACAATAGTATTTTTTTCTTCACCCACAACGATAACAATGAAGGACTTACAGACGAATATATTATTTTCTAAAAGTAGTATAATATGCATGAAATAGTATAATAAAGTATGTTATAGTCAACGAAAACCCCATATCAGATCGTCTAGCGAATTATTATGCAAGTGTGTGTTTTCTTTTCTTGTTTTTGCAGTTTAGTTTATTAGAAAGAGAGGGAGAGCGATGTATATTGTTATGAATTGAATTCATTATTGTTGTGTGTATGTATTTTCATGATTTTATCTTTTCCATTTTTTTCATGCTTCTCAGCTACAGGAAATAGTTTCATATCAGTAGTAGTAGTAGTAGTAGTAGTAATAGTAGCAGTTGTGGCGATGACATGACAGTATAGCAGGTATGATAAAAACTTTTTTCTATAATGTAGCCTAAATTAATAGTCGCAGTAATTGATTAATAGATTTAAATTATCTGTTGTTTGCTGATCAGTTCATGCATATACGAAAACGATATACAATGCTTGATTTCAAAAAAATAAATTCATCATCACCATCATCATCATCGTCGCAGTAAAATTTGTCATTATATACTATAATTAGTGCTTGGAGTTTCCAGTAAAAGTACCAATGAATTTTAAATTTAATTTAAAAGTTAGCTAGTCGCCACTCCACCTATCTTATTTTCTTTGCGGCCGTGTTGTGTATTATGCATGTACGGAGTACGGAATCATCTTTAAGAGTTTTCTTTCAAAAGTGAGTTTGCATTGCGAGAGGTAAGATTAACGACTTAGGTAACTGTAGTACATTTTGTGGTAGGTTATGTGTCATAATATGCGCTATATATTTTGTAGTAGGTTGAAGCAGCATTTTGTGTACCTACGCAGCAGCAATAAAAAGTAACGTCCTTATATAATGTTTATATTGGCTGTTGTAGCCATTGCAGCAATTATATAATGTAGCGTTATTCTGATTATTTCAATTCTTTTCTTGGTTTGCTTTGCTTATTCAGTGTCATCACTGGCTGCTTGAACCCGAAAGCAATGGAAACAAATTTTTAAAAAATTACAATCAAACTGCAACACTAAGAAAGAATGGTAGGAATGGAACAAAAATAATTGAGAAACTTTTATCATTCATGCAACTAAATTAGGAAATAAACGACAACTCCTCGGTTTCATTTCTTGTTCCCGATTTCGAAAACTACGGTAATCGCTACATTAAATAAAATAGCTTTACTACGCACCTCAAATTGAATTACTACGTGGTAACAAATTTAGAGAATATTGATACTACTTCATAGTGTATGTACTAAGGGAATAGAAGAAATGAATATTTAAATTCAGCAATAAAAGCGGAAACTCTGAAGCACCGGCTACTTATTAATTGTGTGGCTTTTAATGTTAGTCAAATTTTGTTTTGCGTTTCATTAAAATATGAAGGAATGAATCTATAGCAAACCTTTTTGAAATATACATTTGAACTAATTTTTTTCCGTGGTAATATTTTTCTTGACTGATTTACGTTTATTCATTTTGGGGAAGACTTGCATCATTTCCTTGAAAAAAATTAAACGTATTTTTTTGTATCATATTTCAATAACGAATTTTTTATTCCGTGATATTATACATCAACAACATCAATCTTCAAGATAAAAGTGAACGTAGTGAAAACTTTGGCCATATAAAACTATATCGCAGAAAATGAGCCATGCCTAATCTGTAAGTATATTTTTTCCAGTTTAAAAATATTCCATTTTATAACATGTACTTTCAACATTAAAAATTTAGAACTTCTGCATTATTACTTCAGAGATTCGATCATATTTATGAGTTTTCACACTACAAATTTAGTTGTATCATGTATCATTATATACATCTAATGTCTTTTCTTCACTTTATCCTACCTGTTTGCTTATGAAACTTACTTTTATGATTGCACAATAACTTCTAAAATAAATTAATGGAGAAAGCTTCGTTCAACAAATGATGATATCAAATAGATTCTTTCACTTTCACAGTATGTATCTCTTTTTCTACTACATAATAATAACAATGGAACCTTACCAGTCAAGTGATTTCTTTTTAGCCTCCGCTAGCTACATACTTTACTACTACTTAACTCTTGTATTTTTTGTGCTCCCTGGAATTTCTACGAAGTGTGCCGGTGTTAAACAATGAAAAATTGAATTGTGAAAGCGATATTTATTCTCGCCATTTTATCTTCCTAACTCCTAACAGTTCTAAAGTAAATTGATTGAACTAGCATAGCAACACGCCAACTGTATCTCTACAGCATCGTAATATTGTATGGATTTATCATAAACTGGAAATAAAATAGACTTTAATACTTTGTTCAACGAACACTTTTCTAAACAAATGTATATTTTCTTTAGATTAGAGGAACACTTTTAAGCGTTTTTATCTAAGTACGAATTTCTTTACTTTGGAGAACTACCCTCTCAATGGCGGAAAATTTACAAAGATTGTTGAAAAAGACGAAGAAGTGGATAATAATAATAGTGTAATAATAATAACTATCATTTCCACGGATGATTAGAGCTTACTTTATTTACGATATAAATAACTAGCAGTATTAAGTAATAATACGCATCTTACGGAAAAGCCTCTTTCCACTACTCCAGTTTTCGGACTACAGAAGTAAGGTCATTTAACAGAATTTTTGTAATAAAGACTATCTTGAATTTTGTTCTATTTCAATCAGCCGTCGTGTTATTATGCTTGTTCAAAAAATAATTAAATGAAATGAATAGAATGTTTCTTCATTCAAGATCTCTGGTCGATTAGGAGGAAGTAGACTAGAGAAAGAAAGATCAGCTACTACTTTCACTAACCATGGTTTACGCACGTCCTTCGCGATTGCTTTCAATTTTCCTTTGTGAGCGAGAGTCCTAAATATAGTTGCCTCGACAGAACCCATAGAAAAATTTCAACAGGCATAATTTGCTTGATTAAGGGCCTAAAATGAAATATTTTGCGTCAATCTCAGTTTATTTTTTATTTATACTCTTGTCTATTATTATATGACATCGCAAGGCAATATTGATAACTCCTGTGTGAGGAGTACATTACAAAATGTATTGCTAAAGTTTTATGACATTGCTCCGTCAAGTCCTTCCGCTGAGTGAGTGAGTGAACGAAATTCTAATTAGTATTTATATGACTCCTTCTCTCGTTCCCTGAATAAACTTTAAAACTCATTTCCCCACAATTAGGATGGATCATAAATACACACATATAGATAGATAAATATCCTTACTCTTTTACCAACAAGAAAGCTAACAATACATTCCGGATCTGCTCAAACCTTTTTTCCTGTAAGAAGCGATTTAGTATGAGAGAAACCACAAGAACGCAAAGTGATTGTCAGTTAGGTATATATCAGCGAAACATTTCAACAACTTCCGAAACCTGTGCACAGCTTCAAAAAAACAAGCAGCAACCAATTCGCAACAACAATATTTTCGTAATCAATTCATCAATACAATCAACAAATTTCAACCATAAACCTAGTAAGGCACAAATTTTCTACGGTTTAAAATTTAAAAAGAATAGTAAAGAACTTACAAATTAGTATGTCATCACAAAAAATCATTTCGCACAAAATAAAATTGATTTAAAACGGAAACTAGGTAAAGATATGCTTTTAATCATGCAAACCTAGAAACAATTGCAATTGAGAAGCTTGTGCAAAGGTATGTATTCTAACACATAAAATTAAAAAACAATTTCATGCAAAGTGAAAGCAAATATTGCAAGTAAGCAAAAACAGCATATTAATTTAATCATGGGTGAAAAGGATGAATTTTTGTTTTTTTGTGAACCAACTCAAAGAGTGTGAAGTTTGCAATTTTAAGTACATACTTTTTAACGTATAGGATGCGATTTGATAAGACGAATGCGAATATCTAAAACAATCGTCTTACGTGTAACTGTTTCAGACGCTACGGCTAATGGCACCAAATGTTATCATAATGGATTTTTAACGGGTGATGTATGTACATAGTTTCTCAACATCAGCGTTTGCTATCATCGTCACAACTAAAAGGTAGTAGATAGAGCGATTACAAGAGCAAAGATACAAGATACATACATAGATTGAGATTCGAACAAATTACATGGGAAATTATATCGAGAGAAATCAGGCACACCAAATAACATGAGGATCTACGGAAAATTTAATTGAACAAAAACAGCGTAAAAATATGACGGTGACATAGTAGCTTGGAGAGAAAGGATTGAAAGAAGAAATAATTTTTAAAAAAACGTTTGATACGTTACCAAGTAATGAATAAGTATACCACAAATAAGTAAGTAGAACGTGTCACGCCAGGCATACTTGCTCGCGGGACACGCACATGACTTTCTTTTGTTCATTGGAAAAAAGTCATGTAAAATGATTGATACGCATAAGTAAGTAGAGAGATAGAGAGAGATTACTTTAACGAGATTGTTCCATTGACAGCAGAGAGCAGAATCATGGTGAGTGAGGTGGTACAACATAATCAATATAATATATAATATTCAATCAAACGCTTGAATTATTGTGGCCGGTACAATCAGAATAGCCGTGAAACATTACGCAAGAAACACTTAACACACTCATTACCAAACAAATATTCGATCGATAGTTTGATTAAAAACACTATGTATTTACATAATATATAATAATCATATCATCTAACAAACGAACACAATAAATTTCACTTTGATTTTACATGTATCAATTTTTTCATTCAAAATTAAAAATAAACATTCATCCATTAAGTAAGTATATATGTAAATATTTCGACCAATATATTGTATTTTGTATTTAATCAAGCATGGATAAAGAATTCACGGAGGTTGCACATGAGGACATTGTCGGATTCAATTAACTTGGCATGACAATAATGGCATGGCTCACAAGTTGGGTATATTGAATTGGAAAGTTTGTCAAAAAACCAGTTGGGTAAAAAAATACCAACGCATACACAAGTCGGAGGAAGAATATCATCATTCCAATTTTCTCTTAAGCAGTTATAAAATATTTAGGCATTCTATGATTAAGAAGAGGAGAGCAAAGTCAGGTAAATTCTGTTAGAGCAACGGAACATACGGACACAAAAAGGCAGGTGATATGACAATGACAAGATGCATGGATCTAAGATATACACACATGGATACTAGGTACTTACTTTTTGCTTTTAATTCTGAGTTGGTCAGAACTAAACGATTAACAAATCAGCTTGATTGTTCTTATTATAAATTATCTCAAGCATAGTTACGAGGATCAATCAATCGTTTTCAAAGGTAGAAATGTGCATTACCATTTTAAATGAAGGAGGGAAATTCTTACGATATTAGTAGCAGGTCCCTCATGAACTATTCCAAAAATCTTCTCAAGCAATTAGGCACACAACTGACAACTAGAATTTCAGAGACTTATTTGGACAATTCAAGCTAGCCAAGACCGCGCTCTATCTATACAAATCAAAGGATCAAGAATAAGAGATAGGGTCTGAAAATAGCACGAGAAATTCCGCAGATTTTATACCGTGTACGCATGTACCTTACTCAGACAACATCAGATATTACATGCATTCCATTACAGTATTCAGGGTCAGGCTATGCGCTACCTGTTATTTACATTCACTCAAATTAGTTAGGCCTTACACGCACAAATTTGTGCTGTATTTCCACACAAAACGATTCATTTATATGCAATGAGTGCACCAATTAGGCTCTCGTGGTAAATTTACGCAGCGAAAGACGAATTTGCTGCATTTCAGCTTACGATGGCCTAAATATATTACAAAAAATCCAACATTCCATGCTGCTAAAAATCGGAATACTTCGAATGCAAGGCTCTTCTCCATTGCCAGAGACAAAAGCTTATTTCCAATTGTGTAGGTGTTTCCAGTACTTTTCTAAAAATCCTTATTTTGCGCATTCCTCCTAAAAACTACACTCCTAGCTTCTTATGTATGTACGTCAATTATAAAAGGATTTGTTCTCTTCAAGAAATGTTTCGTGGATATGCACGGATTACATGAATAGTCGTTTGGCAAAAAAGTTTGTAATATGGTCAGTTCAAAACACGAAATTTCGCAACTTCATTTTGTACCGTCTTTTACCAATTTTTTAGGGTTTTGTATGTATGATAATTCACTCATGAAATCAATAAGTAAGCATAAAGGGGAAGATTTGAAAACTGATTCATTTCTCTTTTTTAACAAGTTTAGACACTAGCTGTGTAGAGACTATAAGAGGTACATAAGGAGGGCGCCATCTTTCAAGATTTTTTAAGACAAAAATCCCGCACCAAACAATTGAAGGATTCCTGACCTCTCATTTACTTCGTGCTTTTTATACTTAATCAGCTACATAATTTCAAGTGTATGCCTAGCGTCCACCTCAAATCATGCTCATTTGATATGTACGAAAAAGAAAGAAAGTAGTGATTCAATTGAGAAGAGAGGTAGTTTTATGAGAGGGGTTGTTTGTGGAAAGCAAACATTTACATACTGTATATTCAAACTTTTTCGGGCACGAATGATGGTGACAGTAAGTGTATGACTATGCTAATTTTTTTTCTTCCTCGACTGCCTCAACAATACCATATTATTTGACATAGTAAATACATCAACAAATCAGCAAAATGAATAAATATAAAATAAATCGTCCATTTATTCTAGCGAAATGAATCAATTAAATGTTGCAGGGAAAGCAAGTGAAAGTTTTAAACCAGGAGTACGTACTGAGAGAAAATACATAGAAATTACTGAAAGAGATTAGATGAGTGCAACATTTAAAACATTGAGCGGATAAAAAAGATCAACTATGTTGGACTGAAATATATAAATTAAGTGAAACTAACAGAACATTAAATAAGTACACATATAAGTAATAAACATTACTTTTAAACGGCTAACTGCGATAGTTGATATTATTATTAAGATAGACAGAAGAATATGCACACAGGAAATTAAAGAACCATAATAGTAATTATGTATTACAGTTTAACTGTAGGTTATTACTTAACAGAAGTTAACAGATTTAATGAGATAAGAAAGTTTGGGAAAATATTGGCTGCGTCGGAAGTTATAAAGTCAATGACTTTTGTTTGAAGTAGTTTGTGACGCGGAAACGAGCGTGGTATGCAAAGAGTACAAAAAACGGAACTAAAGTGAGACGAAGTGAAAAGAAAAGAAGTGTCAGCATTACAGTATTTGACCACAGAAGAGAGTGGCAAATGCAGAGATAAGTATAGTATAGTGCCTTTGACTTATTGTCACATCACAGTGCGAAATGGGAGATTGAACCCTTGTGCAGAGACACCATACTTGCCTTTAATAGATTGCCCGGAACTACTCGCACCACGAATTCCTTCGTTTAGTCCTATTGGTGCTGAGCCCAAGTCCTCAAGCAGCCTCCGTGATCTTGTGGGCATGTCGGGTAAAATGGGCATTGCCGCAGGTGCGCCCAACTCACTCCCCATGCTCTCACTATCTGTTGCCAATGGAGACATTTCTCCAAGTCTGTCATATAACATGCTAGCATAGTCATGGTCACTACGAAATGTAGATGCAATTCGCTCTATACTACGATCCTCCTCACTGGCACTGGGGCTGATGACATGCCCGCCTGGAGTCATTCTTACGAGGTGGTGCGGTTGGTGGGAATGATGATGATGATGGTGATGATGATGGTGGTTCATGGGACGACCGCCTCCGCTATTGGCATACCCCCCTGGCCCTGGCACAGTACTGTGGTACACTGACGACGACGGAGCTCGTCCGTATAGTCCAGATGATGATTCATAACGTCCATACTGATCTCGTAGCAGTTGGTCGACAGATTTCAGCACGCTATGTCGCTCGTGCTCAGTCACTCCTCCGGGGAAAGTCGACGCGCTAAACTCACCGTGAAGGCCAGCTCTTTCCTGGATTTGCTGACGGCGTTCTTGCAATTTCCGCCTTGATGCGAGCTTTCTTCTCTTCTCTGCTCAAACTGTCCTCCTCCTCTTCGTCTTCTTCCTCGCTGACATACGGTGAGGGGTGCCAGGAGCGTGACTTCCTGTGCTTTCGCATAGCGTGTCGCTTCTCTCTGGTAGAGGATGGTGAACGTGTCACGACAGTAGTGTTAGGCCAAGCTTCGCCCTCACTGCTCCTTCGACCAATCATTCGAGAACCCATACGATTACGAATATCATCATCTTCATGACCCGCCATGCTTGTGATGGCGGTTTCTCGGAGAGCTCCCCCGGCAGCAGCCCAGGATGATGCCAGATATGATTGCGAGTGATCCCAGTCGCCGCCAACTTGATGAGCTGTGGCCGGACGTTGCAATAGGGCACTGTCTTCGAGGGATTCATATTCGTACGACTTATAGGGTGGCCTCAGTAAGCCGGCCGTGACCTATAAACATGGTAAATAAGAAGCCGTTAGCAATACTAAAAAAGCGAAAGCAGCAAAAGGGGTGATGGAAAAGACAAAATAAAAATAGGGCACAGACAGACACAAAGACAAACACAGGAGGAGCTCATACTCGATCAAAATCCTGTAGTTCACTGTCCCCATCTTCCTGTATTGGCGAGAATGGAAGGGAAAGTTTAGGATCAGACAACTGTCTTCGATGCCCTTTCAGTTTCCGATTGAGAAGTGGACTGGCCCCGGCCGACCTGGGTGCACCCCCATTCCTAGACAGGTCCGCTCTGCATTCACCAACCCACCACATCATCATAAGTCAATCTCAGCAAATTTTAGCCCCTATATGGTCTCCTCCACCAACACAAGTCTGTGCGTGCCATGTGCTGTGAGTGTGTGCCTGTGCCACTTGTTCCGACTTGATTAGATAAATTGTAATGACTTTGGCAAAATTTCTAATACCTTGACCTCAGGGCCTCACTCCCTGCGCGACTTGTTACTGCATCTAGTCTAGCTCCCAATTCTCGGTCCCTTTCTCGCAACGCCTCCAGTCGTCGTCTCTCTTCTGACAACAACTGACGCCTT
>JAHZNI010002134.1:0-12415 GCA_027744415.1 Seira ritae | reverse complement strand
AAAATCAGTCCTATTTTAGCTCCAAGCCATCAGAATTAGAATTTCAAATGCATGTTTGGATAGTAAGTGAGCTCCACGAAACAACTAAAAGCAACAATGCAAGCCAAAAACAATTCTTTTTATTTCACAAAGCGGCTGCTGCGCTGAGGCACTTAGTACGTACCACGTACGTACTTATAGGCCACAGCTGGTGATTTACGTGAAAGAATGCAATATTTGTTTTCAAACTTCTTTGTTTTCCTCTCTTTCAAGCCCTCTCATCTAGTAAAATGTGCTTCATTTTTTATGTCAACAAAACAACCTAAGGACTTCAATGATTTCCGCTCTGCAGGAGTAGGAGTCATAAACTTATTGGCATTAGCTGATGCAAAAACATAACTGCATAATTACATTTTCTTCCCTCTTTCCTAGGAATCCAAAGCGTTGAGGTTATTAACCCAAGCTTGTGAAGTACAAAACCCTCGACTTTCACTCCAGTCCTACATTTGCAATGCGCAAAAATCAATCTTGTCAAGTCAGCCAAGTGAACATAGGTAGGTAGATAGTATACTCCATTTGAATGGAATATAAAACCATGTTCAGCTGAATCTTGAGCTGAATCAAACACGAAAAAGGCCGATACAAACATAAATTTAATGCATACATAATTCCTAACATCATGTAGTTATTTAGACCTAAATTTGCCGAAAACATTCACCTCCCCTCCCAAGCCATTTTAATTGTTTCGATCGGCTACAAGGAAACTTCGTCCTTTGATGACCTCGCTCACCGCTATCGACCTATGACTCTACTCTAATCCAGAACTGAACTTGCATGAATAGTGAAAGTTTAAATCTCGCATATTCCCGGTATTTCCTAAAGGCTAGTCACCAAACTTTTCCGTAATTATTTTTCATTTCGCAAAAAAATACTTTTACTTCAAAACTCGAGAAAAATGTATCGATCTTTTGAATATTTCTGTACATGGCAAAAACATAAACCAATTCATGAAGCCATTATTTAAGCCAAAGTATACACTTGATTGGCACAAGAAAGTTAAGAATAACAAGAAAAAGCATATTTCCAAACTTTCTCCAAATTTCGAATGTGGCTTTTAGATTTATATTTACAGAAATGAAGTACAGATTATGTATTAGTATTGTCTATATTGTGCATAATACACTTTCAGTTTGATTTGAATTGGACCGTAGTAGTGTGGATATTTTGCATGACTTTCGTTTTTTACTTAGCATGTCAGGCCACTCCATGTCATGTGAGTTTTTGCTCCACTCTACATTGGATTAAAACTCGGCTTTAGGTCAGGCAGGAAGGAGCTAGCCGGTTAAGTTTTTGCTCCTCTTTTTTTGCAAAATGTGTTAGTCCTTTCCTTGTCTCTCAAGATGATTTACAGTCTCTGGATCCCGTGTGCCTTGCCAGCATTTTCTCCGGACTAGACGACTTGTCTTCCATTTCCATTTATTCCGGACAAAATCCTTTTAGTTTACAACAGTTTAAGCTGGGAAGCTTCTAGTTTTCTGTTTACTTAGTCCTTTCCTCAGAGATGAGAAGAGTTTTATGTTTTGAAAATATTCCAGAGTGAATTAAAAATACTAGAAAATAACGTGACACGTTTTTCCCCTCGACGAAAAGGAAAGTATTATCTCTAGTGTGAGCATTGAGCGTGACCAGATACCCGTCACAGGAGCCTTTTCCAGCCCTTTTCCTGTAGCCTCTACTGTTTAAATGTCAGTGCCTGTCGTCGCTCCGCTCCAAGGATACACTTGTACCCTTTCATACGCTTGAAATGCTTCAAGAACTTCCGAACACGCATCAGTGCCTTTCCCTGGATTCATGTATGCAATAGTTTGAAAAAAAGGAACAAACGGGGAAGTATATAATTTCCAATTTTCAAACAGCAGTGGGCTTTCACTGCAGTAGTGCTTACCACTGCACAGCCCGTAACAACGTGCCCAAACGTGGAACAAATTGACTTGATTTAAGATCAAGGTCATTTGAAGGGAATAAAAAAGTGGTATTCAATTTAACCCATGGTTGCACTATAAGACCAAAGTTAATGATTAACTTTAATCTTTCCTTTTAACCTACTTATATTTTTTTGCAGGGCAGAATGGTACTGAATTTTTCTGCGGAGAAAGGAAACATCGCCTTTTGAATGCGTATATTTCCCCTTATACAGCATAGCAAAGCATGTTCTGCAATTTTTTTTGAAGAAACCAAACGCCTGGTCTAGTTAATTGCTAGCAATCGGTTCATTCCTGAGGTTTCCCTTCCTCCAATTTTTCGTGACGAAAAACACAAAAAAAATCGCGCTGTGAGCATTTTGCTTGCGTGTCCCGATGCGGTATTTATTATTTTTTCCTACTTCATGAATTAGGCGTAGATTTCTTGACGGGGTGACCTTTTCAAATAAAACATTATATGAATTTATTTTATATATCCATTTCATGCTAAAAAAAGGCATGTAATTCATGTTCCGGTACGCCATACCTATTCAGGAAAGAATGAGAAGGCAGCCACAGGAGGTACTCTTGAGTATGGCTTGGCTAGACTTATCCTGAATATATTTTGATGTCCATCTCAAGCGAGATAACGAGCAAAGGTCTACAATAATGACAGCCATATTATCATGCCCCATGTTTTGCTTTTTTCACTTTCCCTCTCGGCAACAAGCATGTAGAGCTTTACTGAAGATTGATGATTATGGAGCCATAATATCTTAAATCATGTCCGTTCTTTATTTGATCTGCTCCAGAACACGCTCTAATACGCTCAGTTTCAAGTTCTGAGATCGAGATACTGCCTCATGTGTGCTTTATGCCCTCCAGTTTTAAAAACCAACTCACCACTTCTTCTACAAAATGGAGACTTTCCAAAGAAAGCAGAAAACATGAACTCAAGCATATATTTAAGGTGTAGAGTGAAATGACGCATTTAGGTCACACGAATAAAAAATGTTGATCAATCATGAATCATAATACGTAACATTTGGATTCAATGACCCTTTTAAACCAGGTACAATTTATCTAGGAAAAATACGACTTTTGGCATTCACTTTTAATACTTTTGATTATGGATAAGATGCAACAAACGTGATACAGTCCAAATATCAGCTGAATAAAACTTTTATTGAATTCAAAATTACTTTTTAAGATTTCATTAGTGTTACGGAAACCTAAAGAGTATCCAGGGATTGTATCCAATGTTGAAAAACTGATTTAATTCAAATTATTTTCATGACAATATGACATAAACGCTACAGTAACAATGGGATATTACTACGAATCTACGTTGGTCATAACTCTCGATAGTCACAAAAATGAAGCATCAGCACGGAGTCAAACAAAGTCAAATCAAATGAAAAAAATCAGTGTCCATAGCATCAACCTGGATAGATCTGCATGCTTTCTGACATTTACTATGGAACTGAACTGGTATTGGTATAGCTGTGTAAAGGTGAAAATTATTGCAGTTTAATTAGTATATTTTTAGCAACAGTAGGAAAAAACTAATTTTAAATTGAAAAATGAATGTCGTCATCATAATTTTTCTCCACACCAGTCTTCCTTTCCTTTAGTCTTCTTCCTCCTGAAATAACACATCATGTGTCAGTTCAAAAATAATTCTTCTCAAATATCCCCCAAATCTCTCTGCTCCGTTCCGTAGGATATTAAGTATATGTATGGTCGCTATAGAAAACGTTGTACATATATTTATGTGTCGGGCATTCTTAAATTGTCACATCGTCTTTATCCACATCGCCAACACATCCCAGCACTTATCACTGCAATACTTTTGCTTACAACCACAAAACTGAAATGAGAGAGGAAGAAATGTGGGAAAAGCATCACAAGACAGTGTTTCAGTGTCCGGCCGGGTCAAATAATTTTTACAATTGGAAAAGCAAAACAAGTGCGAACAAATAAGATGGTGAAAGTTTTCTTGACCAAAACGAGAAGAAATCCTACAAATAAATGGTGGTGTTCAATAGTAAACTGTAGACACTCATGTACATTTCATCTCAAGACTTGTTAGTATAGCTTCTTTCCTCAATGAAATCCCAGTTTTCATCACACAGAAAATCTATTAGAAAAATAGCTTTGTGTAATTTTTGTGCTTTCACACTTTGTCATTGTCATTGTCGCTGCCTTCCTCCTTCTCACTCCAAGAGACAGACCTGAAAAGCACTGAAATATAATGTGCCTTCAGCAGAAAGCTGTTCATTAAATAGCTCAAAAGTGGTGGATAGGGAACTGCGAGGTGGATATTACTGCGGATGTGGAAGGTTTCGATGCGGTCACTCAAGTGTTTCCTGATTAGTTTCGGACATTAAAAGCTAAGTAAAAGGAAGATGTCTGAATTTTATAGGGGAAAAGATGACATGGGAAAAAACTTCTTCAATTTTAGTAATAAACTGTGTGGGTGGGAAACAGTCCTGACTTTAATTAAATTGAAAATCTATGATGTTTTCTTAAGAAAAGCGTGTAAGAAGCCTCATTTCCAACTACTAAACAGAAACTAATCGCGAAACTTGAACAATCTTGAAAGGAGATTCCAATGATCACCTTGGAAGTCTAACCGGGGTCACCTCCCAGAAGAGTTATTGAGACAGATAAAATTGGATATAAATCAACTACACATTAATTTATATGTGTGCAAAATTTCGTTGCATTCCATAGCATCTTCATAGAATGAATTATGTTTGAAAATTTCACACCAAATTGTGATAGAAATTCGTGAGACACAGTTTACGGTCGTCGATTTCAATGAAAGCCAGGTACTTTTACGAGACGTGAATATGAGATAGCCAGAATAAAATGCAGATAAAAAGCTTGCGCTTCTCTGACTTCTTCTTGCTAAGTACAGATCACATAGTTTGTTGAAGTTGATTCCAGGATTAAAATTCAAAATGCAGCTTAGCTGTACAGAAATGGCAGCAAATGTTGGCCTTGAATTAAGCTAGCGCTTTTATACAATTAAGTTTCACAGTCACAGTAATGGCGAATAATATAAAAGCCATGATAAACGCATGAAGTTACCAGAGATACGAAGTGAAGTGAAAGCATAAAAACGAAACTTGAGATTGAGATACGTGAATCTATTATTCTACGTTTCCCTTCCTTGAAATTCTTCCAATTTTCCAGCTCACCGCTTTAAAAAAGCAAAACTGGAAAGGGCATCGAATTAGAAACGCCTACATAGATAACGACATCGCATCGAGGAGAGCAGTACAAGGACACAGCCGCTCCTTGCTGGATGAGCATCCAAGCAAACAACAAACCTGCTTGCACCTACTGCAGATTTTCATCATGTTAATCTCACTCCAGCAATTAAACAAAAAGCACAAGATGAAAAACGAAGTTTTTCGGAGAATAAGTCCTGATTTTACGCATTGTATCCTAAGAAATAAATATTGGTCTCCTATTCTCATTATTCTCTCAAGTGAAAGCAGTGGAGCTCTCTCAACTCTCGAGTACCTTCATGCCTGGACGAAGATAGACTCGTCTCTTGTTTTTGTTCAAGGTAGCGTACAAATTCGAGAAATCAGAATTTCTAAAAAATGTTTCTGCTTCAGCTTCGTTTTCATCCGTCTTCTCAAGTACCTTATGTATCTCACGCTTTTACTTCAAGAATCACTCGGAGAGAAAAGTTTAGCCTTTTTACAAGAACACTTCAATTTAATGATGTGCACATGTCAGATCGGCCACTTGGAAATAATTATTTAGAAAAAATTCTTCAGAGATTTACTTCCCTGCATCATTTCTGATGAACGTTTACATACAACAGCAAAATTTCTAGTTGGAGAATGGAGATTAACGGAATTTGGAGCTTGAAACGCTACTTAAATGAATACACTTACCTTGATTTGATGCAAAGAGTAGGATAATGTAGGGCACGGTGAGAATCCATTTGGTAGAGCGGACCGACGTCCACTCCCAGTATCTTCTTAGCACTCGATCCATTACTTATCTAATTGATTCAAAGTTTCACTTCAAATTCCGAGAACTGTTCGAAGTAGTTTGCTAATGCGGAAGGACACGCCACGCCAGCGCACAGAAACGTCACTTCAACTTTCACTTCACAAATTACTGAAGATATATGTCACTAACTCACTTTCACTTTAAATCTGCACTTAAGTACCTAATAATAATTATCAATATTTTATTGTATTCAAAATGCATTTATTTTTTTTACGAGATTTTTATTTTTTTTACTGCAAGATTGGACAGCTTAATTGAAGAAGGATATCTCGTTCACCTGAAATATTAAAAAGAGAAAAAAATTATATTCCTTGAATGTAAGCTTTAGAACTACAATCTGTACAATGCAAAAAATATATTGCTACTTGTTTTCTGAGGTATTGTTTTTTTTTAAATGGGTTTTTATACCATTACTTTTCTAATTAAAAACTGAGAAATAATGTGCTTTCCACGGAAATTTTATGGCTTTCTCCAAATTGGAAACATTACCTTGCCCTACTTTTTCCTACTTCAGCATATCCAAATTAAGGATTCGTGAGGTTATTATTTCAGACTATTGGAAAACTACTGGCTTTAAGGATGAAATGATGAAATTCACATTCTTTATATAACGTAATGCGTTATTTCAGTTCAGGCTTATCTTGAATATCTACAACACAAATGAGGCGTTAGGGAAATCAAGGAATATACATATGTATAATATCCACCAACCAACTTCATTTCACTTTGCAATTATTTATTTATTGCGAACTAAACTAAATTTAATTATAATCAAAAGCCAAGGCTATCATCATCCCAATGCCAATGCTGCCTGACTGTACTTATTGTACATTAAGAAAATATTATTTAGAGTAATAAAATACGAAGCTAAAAAACAATTTTTTTGTTAGCGGATGGCGAAAAACATTATTAGGTGTAATTTAAAGACGTAACTGACAATAAAACACGATTTCCTTTCGTGAATAAAAGCTATATCTCTTCTATAAATCAATATTATATAATATTCAATGGTTTTCCCCAAAAAGCATTTTGAAAATACATGAATGAATGAATTGGATCTTTATTGGCCATTTCCATAAACGGTCATGATGTACAGATTGTTTTTAAAGTGTAATATATTACATATAGTGATAGGAATTCAATTATTGTTTTATCGTTAATATTCTGACAGAAACTTTTTTCTCACCATTGCTGCTATCCAAAATTTGTACAGATTAGTCATTGTTGCTTCATTATAATTTATTTTGCCTAAAAAATTATCTCTACTTATACCGGCTTCAATGATGTTATACTGTTTTCGTAGAATGCTATAGTGGGGACAAACGAACAGAACGTGATAAACGTCTTCAGTGTCACGTAAGTTACATAGATCACAGTCTTTATATCCTGACGCTCTGCAGCCACCGAGTTGGTTATATTGGCTTGTAATATAATTTAGATTACCTCGAATTTGGAATATAAACCGCTTAATGCTAAAAACACAATCATTGTTCAAATATTTTTCACATCCAATTTTCGTTTTCACTGTAATATACATATCTGATTTTCGTGAGCACATCATGTTCACATTTTTATTAGTGAGTTGACGTCTGTGGAAGGCTACGATTTTCTTTACTTCATGTTGTGATGACAAATGTGTATTCGTTATGTTTAATTGTTTAAGGTTCCAACCGGAGAGGAGAGTGTTCACATTTTGAACCCAGTTCCTAGTGTTTGTTGGGTTAAGATGTCTTGCAAGATTATTGTAGCAATCATATACAAGAGAGCCTTTCTTTTTAGAAATTCTGCTAACGAACTTTAATATTAAATTTAATACAACATTTTCGATAGGGTGCGCGTTTGTCTCTAACATTATCTTCCATCTGGGGAATTCACTAGGTAGGTAAAATAGCTTTCTTAAGAACTGAAATTGAAAACTCACTAATCGTTCAATGGACTCTGGTCCCCAGATCACCGACCCATACAATAAAACGGATCTGCATAATGCATTAAATAGTGCTTCCTGTGCTCTGAACTTATTTATTTTCCCTTTGACAAATAGTGAAAGTAATCTGTTTTGGGCAAGTTTGGCTTTACTGATGAATTCGTCACACGCTTTCTTAAGTTTACCTGACCAATGGAATTTGATACCCAAATATACGTATGAGTCAACCTGCTCGACTTCAAATTCATCCCAAAAACATTTTATTTTGCGAAACATGTAATGCTTCCGAAAAACAATTATTTTTGTTTTGTTTAGGTTTATATTTAGGTAGTTTTCAGTGAAGACCTTTTAACTACATTTATTTTGCTTTGAAGATCGCGGTAGGTGGTTGCAACGATAACTATATCGTCCGCAAATAAAAGCATATGTACATCATAGTTCCCAATTTTAATTCCTAATGCATTACTTTGTTTTCATGCATCGGTAATTTCATCTAAAAATAAATTGAATAATTTGGGGCTAATTGAGTCACCTTGTAAAACCGACCGTTCTATTTTAAATTCACTAGTATACCCTTCCTTGGTTCTAATTTTTGCAGTTGCGTTTAAATAGAGCTGAGACAAAATTAAGATGAACCTTTTACTCACTCCTTTCTTAGCTAGCTTCTTCCAGAGAAGATTATGGTTGATACTATCGAAAGCTTGCGATAGATCAACGAATAAAGCGAACGTTTTACCCTTGTTAAATCTAAATTGGTTCTGTATGATTGAATTTAATATAAAGGCTTGGTCAATGCAAGTGGTAATGCGGAAAGCAATGAGTGAGCAGCTGCTCCTTTTTATCTGTGAATTTCCTATCGTATTTTATTTAATTTTAGACGAAAAAATTCGCTTTTTGCACCTTTTAGGAGAGAAAAAGCTGTAGTTTTCGAATAATTTTAAAACATTGTGTTTTCTCGCCTGCAAACCGTTAAAAATTTGATTTTTTTCGGGACCCTCTCATCGGTGCCGGACAACACAAATAAAGTATGGTGTTGGCTCCGGCCTCACCAAAAGGTACAGTATCCTATCATTTCTAATACCTACTTTACTGTATTGGGACAAGTATACTGCTCCTCTCTCTCAACATGGGCAGAACAGGCCAAGTCCAAATCCCAGATGAAAGGCAAGGCACTCCTGTGAAAAAAAGACCAAGAAGTGAAAATAGCCAAGATGAAGAGGAGGATTTGGACAAGACCATGGAGGAGGAACTTGATGATGATGACTTAACAACAGACGCCTTATGTCGTAAATATCTCCCAGATATTCGCAAAAGCCAGAAAAAGCTAGATGCGGAATTCTCGACTCAACAAACCACAATCCGGACACTCCAAGAGAGCGTGAATAAACTTTTAACCGAGTCCGACTCCCTGAAATTAGAGGTGAAACGCCTGAAGAAGGAGAATGAAGAGCTGCTTGTCGCTATGAATAGGCAGAACCTAATACTCAGTGGACTGGAGGAATGTAAAGAGGAGCTGGACGAAAGAAGGAGCACCTTTGACCTTAAATCTCACGTCGAGAAATTTTTGCAATCCAAAGGGATCGATGCTAAGACGATCCAAAGGGATCGACGTTGCCTTTCGACTCGGCAAACCAGGAAAACTGGTGAATGGGAAATTACCCAAACCAAGGCTGATCAAAATAAAATTTCTAAGCCAAGGGGAACGAGATGCTGCCTTCAAAGGTCGGCAGAAACTCGGAGTAGCATACTTCCTATCTGAAGACCTTCCACCTTCAGTCAGAACTCGCCGTTATCATCTCAGACAGGCAGTTAACAAGGAAAAGGAAAAAGGCGTCGAGCCAATAGTCAACGTATACAAATACACATACATTGCAGACGGGAAGATGTACGTCGTCAACGACGACGGTACAATCGAGGAAACGGAAGCCATAACTTAGGGACTCGGCCTCCATAAACGGGTGGATCAATGGTTACGACCAGGGCTCTCAATTTTTTACTGGAACGCTGACGGTTTAATATCTAGATCTCACGATAAAATATCTTATGTGGTAAATAAAAATCCTGATATTTTTTGTATTGCAGAAACTTGGTTCAGTACGGACAGAGTAACGAAAGAAAGCTGGTATAACTTACTATCATCGAAATATAGTCTTTACATCAGTGGTGCAATAAAACTAAAAACTAAAGGAAGAGCAATGGCAGGGATGATTCTAGGAATAAGTAGTAAACTGAAAGGAAATGTAGTTGCTTGTCACGTAAACAAACATTATATTGAGTTAAGAATTAATTTAGGATCTCAAATTAAGATGTATTTTTGTTACTTTCCTCCCACAAAGGAAGGTGATAAGCACTTTTCAAATTTTTTGGATAAATGTGTGGAGACCCAACCTGAAATCATAATAGGCGATCTTAATGCAAGAGTCAGTACCTTGAATAACTTCTACAAGAGGGAATCTAAAGATATTAAAGTAGACAATAGGGGATTAAGTCTAATCGAGAAGTTATGCAACTATTGTATTTGTAACGGAATGAGCGAAGGTGATATGGATGGCGAGTTTACTTTTGTAAACGCTTTAGGTGCAAGCGTTATAGACCTAAGCCTAGCCAGAATTGATTTTATTGATAAAGTGTGCAATCTTAAAGAACTTGAATCGCCTTACTCCCACCATTCTCCTATTTTACTTTCATTACAGAATAATTTTTCCTGTTTTTCCTGTGAAAAACCGTCTACTCTCAAAATAAAAAAAACTTAAGTTAAATGAGAAAAATTCTTTTATCTATAAGCAAAAATTAACTGCATTGAAAGATATACAAAGCCGCGGAATTGGCAAATATAAAAACTACATACTCCAACTCCCGAAAAAATATAAATGTATCTGGATGAATGAGACACTCTCTAAACTAAAAGCTGACTATAGAAAACATGCCTCACTTTTTAGGAAAGCACGGAAAGTAGAATCTGATTTAGCAGAATTTTTTATTGTTAAGGAAAACTTTCTCCGGGCAAAGCAAGCCTATCTTAATTATAACGATGAATGTAAAGCTAAATACTTTGAAAAACTCCAACGCGAGATAAATAAGTGTTCTAGGGCAAAACCGTTTTGGGACGCCATAAAAATATATAGAAGCAGAACGGAGTCTATTGAGGAAGTAACAGGACAACAACTTAAGCACCACTTTGAAAAGGTTTTCAAAGAGAATCGCAAATCAGAATTTGATTTAGCTCAATTACCTATTAACTCTTGTAAACTTCTAGATAGTGAGATCACAATGTTTGAGTTAAGTCTTGCAATAAAAAAATTAGGAAGACACAAAGCCCCTGGCGAAAACGGAATAACAAACGAGGTTTTAAAGAGTTTAACCTTAGAAAGCAAACCTTAGAACCTTCTCCATGTTTATAATAACATTTTTAAAGATCCGTCCTTGATCCCGGAAGCATGGACAGAAGTAGTAATGTGCCCTATATTCAAAAAAGGAGATCGTACAGACGCTCGGAACTACAGACCTATATCCTTAATGAACACAACGACCAAGCTTTTTACAAGTATATTATCTCGAAGGCTAGATGTATGGTGTAGAAAAGAAAACAAAATCTCAGAATTCCAGGCAGGGTTTAAAAGCGGTACCGGTTGCATTGACCAAGCCTTTATATTAAATTCAATCATACAGAACCAATTTAGATTTTGAAAATACATAAAGAAAAATAATTATAATTTTCGCCAACGTGTAATTATGCGAAGTTGCAGAAAAAAACCTCTCGGGTCGGGTCTGAGCGGTACCGGTTCCAGGTGCCAGCCAGTGATTATAGCTTTCCATTATATGTATGTAGCAAATTGGAAGAAAATAAGATGGTAATTTTTGTCTTCACTTCGCTTGCCTGGGTGCCTCAGTAAATCCTTCATTAGTCATTTTGCGGAAGAAGCCAGTGGGTATGAATATGAATGTACCGTAAAACGGATAGACAAAATGAAGGTCTTCTGAAAACAATACAGATATCCCAAATTGACTGACTGATTTCGAGATTATTATTTCCGTGTTTCATAATTATTATTTTGAAAAAAAAGCTCCTGGTGTTTTGCTTTACGTAAAACGATTTTTGTAGACGTATTTATAGCCTCCTGGGCTTTGAAACAAAGAGAAGAGTCAATGACAATTAATTTTTTTATGACTATATAATTTTGTCATAGATGTATCAATGTTGCCATTGCTGTGTACAGGCTTTCCAAGTCCCTAATTAGTTAATAGTTACTAATTTGCACAATGGAAGTGGCAAACGGAGGAAATCATGCCATTCACTCCAGCAAAAAATAGAAATCACTCTTAAATGTTATCAGAAATTTTATAGCGCATTAGATGCGTGCAAATGACAACCGGCCTGGAAATGAAAACTTGTGTAATTTTCTGATAAACAATTTATTTCAAACGATAATTACTAAATGATAGTACAGAAAACGTAGAACATGGCTCAATTAATTTTTGCTTGAGACACTCCATTGTATCCGATTTCCCTCAA
>JAHZNI010002133.1:0-15374 GCA_027744415.1 Seira ritae | reverse complement strand
CTCATTATTCATTTGCCTTTCAGCGGGAGAGAAGCTGTGGAGTAGATTAGATATGATATGACAGATGAGAGCAATATAAAATATATTAGTTTCTCATTAATTGCTAGATGATAATGTAGCTCTCTTCCATTAATTGTTTCTATAGTTCATCCACTTCATTCAACGTGCATGCTGTATCAATTCTTCATTTCTGAGATCTTAAGTTTCCTTCTCTTAATTAGTGCATAATATCAAAGCATTCCTATACGTCCTAATTTATTTAATGTATATTTATATTATTCTGGCCTTTTTGTAAATCGAACACTGTGAAACGACGATTTCAAACGAAGCTTGATTTGAAAACTTCCTGTTCATTCAATAGTTTACTCCTTTAAATGCGTGTAACAATATTAAATAGCTATAAGAAAATTCGAATTCTTCATTTGCAGTTCCTCACGCGAAAATATGAAATCCAAATGTCCTAGCGAATTTCCCTGCAATTTCAATCCCATGCCGTTCTCAATTGTATGTAGGTCACTTGAAAGTTTTTCCTATGCAACAAATTAACCACATACATCATCTTGAATTGGTATCCCTTAAAGAGCTCTGAATATGAGATGAGGCTCCACAATCGTCTACATTTAAAGATGACAATGAAGACGAAACGATTTTTTTTACTTCATGTCTTTGTATAAATGCATAAATGGTATTCATCCTTCAGGCTTCATCACTTCTTGAATTACGAATCTTTTGAATTTGGATAGGTATGCAAGAAAGTTGAGTTGAGTGAAGTAGTCATTCTTTTAACTTATGCATGTGTGCAAATTTTACTCTTTTTTTCCAGGTCTCAATCTGACACTAATGCACCCGAACATTATACATGCATACTACTACCTATTCTGAGATGTGAAATATCATTTTGCACAAACCCCTCTGCAAAATTAACTGAAGCATTATTCCACTCAGCACCCACTCGTTCGTTTGTACTTCAAACCAACCCTCCATTATTCTAATTGATACAAGTGTGCATTGAACATATTTATTGCAGACCTGAAGACATGTTCATGTGCTCATGCATGTGACTATGAAATAGAAGTATTCGAAATTTCAAAAGAATCTGTTAATGATTTCAACATCATCCTAGCCCAGCAAACATAATTTCTTTTTATAGCTCATTTGAGTGCTTTTAGATATTCCACGAATGGATAGGATATGATATCATTCGCATTTTGCTGAACCCAAGATCTAAAGGAAGTTTGCCAAAGCCAAATGGCAAAATCTTATTTTCCTTTTAGCTCATTAACCAAAAGCAAACTAGATAAACTCATTATGAATCAAAATCAAACACGTTCAAAGCGTAATGCGATGTTAAAGCCCAAAATGGGAAATGATAATGCAAACCACCCACCAATACCGAGGAATATTGGATTATCTTGTAGTCATATAGGTACTGTTGAAAGACGTGACACTTGCTAGGTGTACCCTCCTGATCTCATTTAACATTTTGTTATGCAATCAGCATGAGCCCAACACCAACAATTTTAATTTTAGCGTGTCCTTAGAACCTTGTTGTAGTAATCAAGAAAAAGAAGAACCCTATGGATGCACGAACTTGACGAAGTACTGTGATGATGATGAAATATCTGGATGCGTCAGATACCTTCACCTCGATGCCAATTTTAATTGTTGATAGACAAGCGAATGAACCACCGTAAACATAAATAGTCAAGTAACCATTTCAAATTGTAAACTCAAGGATAACCTTTTTATGCAGATTAATAGTCCAAAATGGCAAATTAGAGGTCAGGTCTTAATACACTTCATTCAAAGTTCTAAACTAAAAGTTTGAAAAGTTTATCGTTTATTAAAGGATTTTATTTGATTAAGAATCCTACCACGATGGAAATGTAGTAGAGTGCAGATGCTGATGCAGACGATACTGTAATAATGCCACAAAAGTTTCTTAGTCCTCAGGCTTTATCCTTCAAAGTTCTGCATGGAACAATATGTCAAGTTTAGAAACTATTAATCCGTTATCTTCGTGATCGATCACGACCCCGCATTTCAAAAACAACGCCCGTTCCTTAAGTAAGGCAAGGAATGCCAAAAGCAATAAAAAATAGATTAGGTTTTTGATCGAACAAAGTGCCATGCAGGTTAGTCACGTGGAGAAGGAGTGTTTAATCATGAAAATGAAATTGAGAATTAATTGTGACCAATACATTATGTTTTAATTTTCTTGTAGGTAATTCTTGACGGAGAGGAGATCCAAGTTGACATTCTGGACACAGCAGGACAGGAGGATTACGCGGCCATTCGTGATAATTATTTTCGTTCTGGCGAAGGCTTCCTCTGTGTTTTCAGCATTACTGAAGAGCACAGTTTGGAAGCTTGTCAGGAGCTAAGGTACGTGATCTAGAGGAATGGCACACCTCCCACATTTTCATTTTGACAAATGTTGCATACATACATACCTAGATTGGACGTTGAGACTTAAGCCTGCTTGTGCTCACGTCTTCTTTTCCAATTTTAAATTGCAGGGACCAAATCACCCGAGTAAAAAACAGCGATCGCGTACCTTTCATTTTGCTAGGCAACAAGTCGGATTTGGACGATAAAAGAAAAGTACCGCGATCGAACGGTGAAAGTAAAGCCAAGTCATGGACGGTCCCCTACATCGAGACATCAGCAAAGACGAGGGAAAATGTAGATAAAGCTTTCTTCGACCTGCTTAGAATCATCCGGGAAGGTAAACAAGCAGACAAGGCTTCCGGGAAAGCTGCTAGTGGCCAAGCTAGTATGCAGGGAGGACAAACAGCCTCGCCAAGGGGAAAGTGCTGTGGAATTTTGTAATGCTTCCAAGAACATCGGAAAAAGACGAGAACATGAAAGAACTGCGACAACGAAGAGCGATCTTCATTTCATTATTTTAGATTCGAGTATGAAAGAAACCAAAACCACAGCGAGTTGACAGATGTGTGTACGTGATGACAATAAATGGAGAAAATAATGTTATTGTGTATTAGTAATATAATATAATGTTTTCCAGTACATGTATCAACCGATGCCAAAAAATGAATTTAGGTATAAAGTGTAAATAAGTCAGCGGAAAGGGGATAAAGTGAAACTTGTCACTTTAAAGGAATAAAATAACATTTTGTCGTAAGAATATTTTCGCGCTTCAAAAATAGGAGCCACCGATGTTATTTTTAACTGGAGCCAGTCTACGAGTTAAGATAAGCTTGGAGAAAATCATAAGAAAGCTTTGTACACCAGTTTTTATGTTAGTCTTCCCATAGACCTATTTTCTTCAGCTTCTGTTTACAATACACATTCCAACCTTCAGAAAAGAAGTTTATTTTCTTGCCAGTCGATTTTGTCCCATGTAGCCAATAATAACAATATATATTCCTATAAGCTTTTTATTATGGTAATAAGAGAACAAGTAGAAAAGGCACAAAATACATAATCAAACCACAATGTTATGTTTACGGTTTAATTAAATAACCTAATCTACAGGCTCAAACTGCAAACTACTTGCATTATGAAACTGATTCTAGGATCCTGACAATCTGCGTATGGTTATGTTTGGAAATATGAAAACGTAATTAGGTAGGCGTTGCAATAGTTCTTGGAAAATCTGTTGTAGTACATCCGTTGCAGAGAAACTTCCCAGATTACTACCAGCTAAACTTTTGTTCTTCTCTAAAGTAACTTTCGATATTATCGCATGGTTGACCATTACATTACCGCGAGAACTTTTAAAAAGAAAAGTTTCATGTCTCATTCCGTCTCGTGTTGACAATAGAAACCATTTCATTTCTTTCCCTTTCGTAAAAATGCAATTTTCTACTGGTCACTTATAACTGTTATCGGTGCACATGCACGTAGTTTTGAAAACTATACTTGTTTTTCATTAAGTTTAAAATTTCTGTAATTCAGGCTATGTAAGAGTATTTCTTTAGGTTTTGTAAAATATAGGTTTTATGTGGTTTTGAAACACAGAATGTTTATTATATTATATTTGTAAATTTCAAAGAGTATATGAAAATGAAAATATTATTATGATAAATAGTATATTTGTAAGAGATGTTGTTGCTTTATTGTAAACAAGAGATTTTTATGCATATAATGTTATTAATAATAATGTATTTAAAACAAAAAATATTTTGGTATTAAAATAATCGAAAACTTGAATCGGAGTTCAGATTACTTAGATAATGAAGAAGTAAACTTTGTTGTTTTCTCAGGGTCATCCATAGTTTCACGTATTTATGATGGATAATGAAAGTACACAAATTACAGTAAACCTTAAATTCAGCAAGCACAAGTATGTATTTTGGAGATACATATGAACATCTAGATAGGAATCACTGAAGTATGAGGTATGAGAAACTATAGACAAAGTACTACCTAAGAGAAAAATTAGGCATCCACTGCTAAGCATTGTCTGCATGTTCGTTGAACATGATTAAAATAGTGTCACTATGTTTCCAGCAGGAAATTGAAACAGTAATTTATGGACCATATGAGATTTTGCCAAGCTTTCACTTACTGGCCATATGAGGGAGGAAACAAGGTAGATACATACTTGAAGTCTTTTCATTCCCTTGTAGGCTAAAATGAAGACAAACTCTGCAACGTTCATCAGCTCTTCCTTAAAAAGTTGTCTATTCTATTACAAAGAAACACTGATGCGGTAAAAGAAGAAATTAAGTGAGAGAAAAGAGATGAGAATTTCAAGTGCATTTTCACTTTATCTTCCTTCACTGTCAAAATCAATCTCAAAGCTAAATTACTTTCCTTTTAAAGTGTAGAAGTAATGAAATGGCTTATCAAGAGAAGGAGAGTGACGAGTTGAATAATAAGTGGAAATCGTAGACTTTCTCTGATTTCGGCTTTCGTTGATTTCCACTTTCATCAACTGCAATGCAATGCGATACATTGAAACATGGTAGAACAGGCGTACAAAAAGGGACTAATACGTACCTTCTTCGATGAAAGCCACCTAATTGGAGCGCCTATGATAACGGAGAACCTCTCCGCAGCAATCACCGACAGTGTGAGCAGGCTTGCGAGTCCACATAGTCCCACAGATGCGGCGTATAGTTCACAACCTTCATTAAAAACAATAGCAATCGTAAAGGTTAAGAACTTTTCTTCGAAAACTTGTTAATTGAAATGAGAGAAGGTAATAAATTAAGACATAAGATATGAAATTTTATTGGCTGAGTAGATATCAGCTAAAAATCAGAACGAAATGACCTTGATCGATGATTATTAACTAAACAATTGGATTCTTCTTCTTCGAATCGATCCATGATTCCACAGTACTCATTCAAATATGTTCACTTGATGCGACATAGTACGTTACGTATTCAATTAACGTAAATGGTTAAACATCTCACCCAGATTTCCGAAGCTCCATGATTCTTTGAAAGAGGAATAAGCAGGCATGAAGTGCAATATGGAAACCGAAAAGTCTCCGACAGCCAAGCTCAGGATTAAGGGAACTCCTCCACCCCGCAATCTCCGGTACCTATGAAAACGTTACAAGAAATTGATGAATCGTTATGGCTTTACTTTCTGTCATTTTAAGCAAAGGAAATGTGCGCGTATCATCAATCATCTATATCTCTATCGTCAACTTAATGAGTTAGAAACCATCATTAATTTTATTACTGAGGTAGGAATTCATTCGTTGTTTTTCGTCGGGGAATGCGAGAAGAGAATCAGACTACATACCTAGTTTGGTTTGATAAGAAGTGAATTGAATGCAGAGATGATGAAGCCACAAGTTTCGCAATTGTGTCCAACCAAGGACCAACCAAACTAAAATCAACCATGAAATGATATTTTCTATACCTACTTACTACAAATACATAATATACATGCATGTCATCCTGCTCCTTTTGGCTTTACAATTGATTCAAAAAGCATGACTCATAATCTTGCGACATGGAGGTACCCCAATATTATGCATTTAAATTACTTTAAAATTCAACGAGAAAATTATGAAAAGACTGGCATGCATAGGGATACACGATATGAAATATAAACCAACTATTATGGTTTTAAAACGGAGGATGATCCAAGTCCCAAACTTATGTTATGCTGAAAATATTATTATGCATGCTTGAGCATATTGTGCTCCCAAACGTTTTAAACGTGGAAGATTAAATGAGAAATGTGAAAAGTTAAAATGTAAAGCATGAACCTGGCCTTAACCCTTAACAAGACTCACTACATATTCCAATTCAGCCCACCTACCTAATCTAGGTTACTAGTTTACCCCTGACACTGGCAAATGTCATTTACTAGCCTAGTAGTAGATAGGTATTGTAAACGATCCAAATCAAGCCAATGAGGCAAAATAAAGATATGAGCGTCATGCTTGAGCTCCAAAAATTCTCGAAGAAGGTAAAACGGGTGCAGGGCAGGCTAGATCCATACATACTGAGGATAGCTAGATACAGTAATCTCCTACTTCGGGGCAATAAAAACCAAGAATATCTCATACGTGTACCTATTATATCGGCATTATTCATGATAGGATCAGGCACTCACTTGACATAATCTTTAAGAGCTTGGTTCATATTCCCATGAAAAGGAACTATTCTTAGCAGTAAAATTTTCTTGCTATGCTGTTAGAGAAATGCATTTTACTTATGAAACGAAAAGGGATTTTAGGAGGATTTAGAAAGTCCCTTACCTTGTAAAAACGTATAACACCAGTCCGTTCCCTGTAGTCCCTGCGATGCCGATAATGAGAAGTAAAATGCCCATGCAGTAGTGGACAACTTTGTTGGCGAAAGGTGTATTAGGTATCCCGAAACCAAGGGATTCCATATTATTATTTTCCATTGTCGTATTTGTGCTCGCTTCGAACAATGAGCTGTTATTATTTGAAAAATCCATGTAAGCTCGCTCCGAAAAGTTGTTTGTTCCCCAAAATACACTCTGATTCCCTGGTTGCTCTAGCTCGTCCGCATATTCTTGGAACGAGTCAAGTAAATGGATGGAGGAAGGGTAGTCCACTTCACTTTGGTTTAAAGTCATTGTAACATTAAGTGAGCTAACATTGTGACAAGATATGGAAATGTGCGGAGTCGTGAGGGCCCATTTTTTAAGCAGACATGTTGAAACGATTGTACTTTGAGAAAATAATGAATTTATTTTTTTAAAAACTTTCGAATTGAAACTTTAAAAAATGTAGAACCAGGTACAGATGCACGCAGCTATTAATAAGTGAAGCTCGCTCTATTTTAAACTAACTTTTGTGAGAGGTTCAAAGAAATAAGTGCTTCAATTGCCCGTGAAATCAAATCGAAACCTAACCAAGAATAACCGAATTTAATTAGAGGTACCCAGAAGATTAATGTTCGTTGGGGCTAAATGAGACAACGTAAGTTACTGAAGAACTCGTTTAATAAGTGAGGTTTCCGAACTGCCGAAGGAACTGCCACTGAAACGACAAAAGCTAAAGTAAGGTACGGGTATGCTCCTGTGACTTNGAAGAACTCGTTTAATAAGTGAGGTTTCCGAACTGCCGAAGGAACTGCCACTGAAACGACAAAAGCTAAAGTAAGGTACGGGTATGCTCCTGTGACTTCTGATGCAGTGATCAGTTTATATTTAAGGACGAAATCAGAGCTGGTGCACGGTGAAAGACCAAACAAAAACTGAATGAAAAGTGAAGGTGCAAGTTGACTTTCACTAGGCGAAAGCTGAGCAAGAAAACAAGAACTAGAGGATTGAGGAGCACCAGAGGAAGATATATATCGCTTCTTTCCCTGAACAGAGCCCACTTTACTTGTAGTAGAACAGAGAAGAAAGCAATTTTCACACTCATAGTCACAATCACGCACATTATGCCCTATATTACTCCCCCGGAATGAAATTCTTCTCATCCAACAGCAAGCCCATGCATCTCTTCGCTTTATCCAGCCATAAATTTAGTATAGTTATACCACAGCGATTCTAAACTAATGACAACGGAAGGAATAAGACCTAACGAGAGAAACATTTAATATTTCTGGTGCCGCAAAAAAATCCATGGCACGCATTATCGCCAAAAAAAGTGAGAGTAAGAGGATGGATATGGATAGCATCAAAATACGAAGATATCAGCAGGATTAGGACAGGAATATCAATACATCGTGTTTCTTTGTCTTTGGTGTTTTGAAATACATAAAAGCGGATGACTACTCCTTGCAAGTTGTTTCTCCAGAGAATTTAAAGCTGTACTATTATTATCACGTGGCGATTGTCTCCTTCCCGTAAGTTCATTGTAAGTCACCTCGTATCTCAAATTAATTCCGTTATTTTGGTTACAATTCGAATGTTCTTAAATGCTAGGTGTCGATTTCATTATGATATGATGATGATGACTTTCACGTATATTAACTAAAAATTAAAACAGCAACAAGCCTGCAAAATGATTTATACTCGTGACGTGACATTCGGTTTCTTCCTTTGTACGGATTGTATTTTTCCCACATGGTCATCATGTCGATTGCTCATAATTTCCATGGAAATGGATATTATTTTTGCGTTTTTTATGGTAGCGCGAAAGGATACCCACATCACAGGTTAATCATGCAATGGTCTTCATGCATTTGCCTTGACCTTCATGAAATCTACATGGAAACCCTGATGTGAGAAAACCCGAACTAACTTAAAACTTAACTTAACTGACCTCTCCGTCCTTTCAAACTCATTACCATCTACATAATTCGTTAAAGCGACTTATAGATACTGATATAGGTAAAGATAACATTATTACTCAAAATATTACTGTATTATACTGCGTATACTTGACGTACGTATACGTACTTGAAAAACGAGAGTTTACTGAGGTCTGTTCAAATTGTACTTTCAAATTATTAAGAAAAATTATTATTTTTAAATAATCGAGAGACATAAAGACCCTCTAAAATGAGTAGACCAACAGGAGTACGCAACAGGAAAGGTTTCAGTTTACAAACCAAATTTTATTTTGCTGCTGGTGTCTGCTGAGATTTGAGATTGGTATTTTTTACGTTATAAAATGCCTGAAACTAGGACATAACATGGATGAATGTAAAAAAATTTTCGTTTAGTTCGCATCCTTCGCGACGAAGTTTAGCTGGTTGCATATTACATTACATTTAGGTATTTTACAGATGAAAGGAAACACAAAAATTTTACGTAAATTCTTGGTCGTAGCCTTGAAAAAGTCAGACAAGCAAAGTTGCAAAAAAGTTGCATTATGTAAAATACAAAATCAAAAGGAGACTTCCTCCAATTCCAACTACCAAAACAAAAGTCCTAGCGAAGTGAAGTAAATGATCAATCGGTCATCGGTAGTTTTCTCTTTAGTTTCATGTCTAGTCTAGTCTAGTCTGCATTTAGCATCATCGTCGCATCTTCAAGCAAGTTCTTTGTTGTGTGTAGCCAGTCAGACTCACTATCAGACTCCGTTCATCTTATCATCCCATCCCATCGCATCACAAACAGATGCATCAATCAGTATCACTGCATACTCATTGAAAGCGCTAAGGTTGAATCGTGGCATCTCTCCCAGTTTTCCAGCAAAACACAACAAAACAAAAGACAAGCTACGTGAAGGCCAAAAGAAGAGTGCTCTATTATATTATGGCTATGGCTATACTAAAAAACGACCCTTTTGATTTGACTCGAGCAGCTCATGCTCTATTGACTAGACTAGTAGACCAGGCAGGCAAAAGGCTCAAAGTTACTTGAAATTAAAAATTAAAAAAAAAAGCTTGTCGTGTCAGACACACTATTTGCTTATAGGTTAAATTGATTCATTTCGTAACTTGACTTGAACCATACTTATTCTTGGAATTGAATTGAAGTTTTGTTTTACCATTGCATCGCGATGCATATTTTTTTCTAAAAAATACTAAATAGTCTTCCAGCGTTCCAGATTAGATCTGGTGTCTGTCCTACCCTACTTTAATCATTAAATATTGGATAATTTAACCTTTAACCTCATCACCATCACCATGCTCTGCGATTCTACATAGTTGGAGATTGGAGGTATTGATTGATTTTGCAAGTTTACATGGAACGGATTGGTTTAAAACTTATTAACTTTTAAGTCATTGGAGTTAAGTGTAGTTAATTGCGAAAAGCGTTCAATGGCGTATTATGGAGGTGAGTTCAGTGTTATCCAAGATGAACAATTTATTTTCATAAAACTCGTTGAAACATTTGTTATAATTAACGTGGTAATTAGTAATTACCTTTATTATGTCTGTGTCATCTCTTTTCACAAACCAGCATTTTTTCCAGCATTAATGTACCAGACCCAGACGTGACGCCTGTCTATTAATTTTACGCTTCTCGTCATCCATCAACGTCGGTCGCGACGTCGTGGTTATCATAAAATCTTTCCCCGTGCAGTAAATATAAATATATTGTCGACATTTTCCTAGTAGCAAACGTTAAGCGTTGTGATCATTAATATATTTCTGTGTAAATCCGGTGGTGGATTCGACAATTCAAGTCGGGATATTAGGTTATTAGTATAGGATTGCAGCAAAATAATCGTAATCTCGTCATTGTAGTTCATATTCAAATTAAGATAACATCGGCAAACGGTTAATGAATGTTTACCCAAAATGAGTACTCTGAAATGAATGGTCAAACTTGTTAAGCGTTTTGTTGGGTGAGTAACCATTAGGCTTTCGAAGCCTTTCATAATATTTCAGTTAATTAATAGTTTCCTGGGTTCCATAATACTCACTGAAAAATGTTTTGTTAACAATCATACCAATAGTTAAGATTGTTCTTTTTCTAAAAAATGAGCATGTTTGAACCTTCCAGGTTTCGCCGTGGTCAAAATATGGTTTCATTATTTATGTCTTCTACTGCATATTTTATTGACTGATAAAAAACGAATGTGCATTTAAGGATAAGAATAGAGTTTATAATACGATTATTTACTTTAAGTTATTAAATCTTTCTTAGTTCGACTTCATTCATTCATATTAAATTCCGACAAATGTTATTGTTACAATTTTTAGTTGGCTTGACATCGTTACAAGTATGTAGTTGCACCCTGTTAAATAATGTGGGAGTAAATGTTAAGTTTTAATTCATGTATGTAATAAATTGCTGTTCCAAATAGGAGCGCCACCAACAGGAGGCCCTATTCGACCACCCCTGTTCCCTGGAGGACCTCCAAACCTAGAGATGGACCATTTCGGTAATCTCATGAATCTACCAAGACCACCCTTCGGGGCTATGCATCTAAGAGGGCCACCTATGCAGTATGGACATGGTCCTGGTCCCAACATGCGTCCGATGCCGCCATTTGAGTATGGAGGACAAGGAATGCTACCTGGTCCGATGATGGAGCAGTTCAATCCCGATGGAATGCAGCCTCAAAATCCTCATGCGTATCAAGGCCAGCCGCCAACCCGAGATGAACCAACCAAGATTTTGAGACGTCCATTCGATCCCGTCGCTGCAGCGCCTGGACAACCTAAACCATCTACTAATGAAATCTACGATCCAAGCTTCCCAACCTCTTTAAACATTCATTCTAACGAGACGAGACAGGATAATTTCGAAAACCAGTCGGGAAATTTTCAGCCGCAGCAGATGCAGATGGCGCCCAACTATGAGCCTCGACCTGGCTCTGTGCATCCCACTCAAGTACAGGCACCCACTTCCCAGGATTCTGGGTTTAGAAATTTCTCGAATTTGCCGTCTGCGGCAGCTTCAGCTGGACAGGTCGAATCTAAAGTTCGAGTTATGACCGGTCTTGTAACTCAGATTCAACCTGGTGGTTTTGGAATGATCAGCGAAGAAATTTTCTTCCAACAAAGGTATGTCCATAATTTCAGCTTAGGTTAAAGAATCACGTAGACGTTCATTGCACTGAAATATATCTACAAACAAAACTTTGCATTTCACGTATTTAATTTGCATTTCAGTGCCGTAACGGGAGATATGCCAAAAGTTGGTGATAAAGTTGTTGTTGAAGCAGAGGCGGTGAACGGAATGCCGTTCAAATACAATGCGAAAAAAGTTACTAAACTCGATGCGGATCTCGTGCGGGATGATTCGTCATCCATTAAACCTACAGGTTCTTATAATGCACCCCCAAATTCAAACTTCGGCCAATTGCCGGAATCATTGAATCTCAATCGAAGGCCTGCAACACCACCTTTGAAATCTATACTTAAACGAAACCCACCACCCCCTCCAATTATTTCAAAAAGTGGTGAGAAAAGTTTGCGAAACGATTTAATTTCAAAATCTTCCACAACAACGAAATCCTCGTATAAAGCACCTATCGAAGACCAGTTTCATCGAGGTCCCTTCGAGATGAATCAGCCGAAATCCATGGAGCTCGATATACCGCCTTTACGATTTGTACCTCCTGAGACGGTGACAGAGTTCCCTGAATTTACATACGTGACTGACAACATGTTAAACTTAAATAATAGAAAACCCTCGCCTCGGGTTGAAGATCGACCGAGAACTCGAACACCGCCTGAAATAATTGACTTCATGGAATTATTGAATCGCAACAGACAACGATCTCCATCATCCCAAGTGCAGAAGGATAAAAGTCGCGATGTATCATCAAAAAAGTCAACTCAAACGCGGCGTAAAGCAGTCTCGAAATCACCTGTTCGATACAACCAGGAAAGATCTGTATCGAGATCTTCAAGTCCCAAAATGCGACACCCTTCTCCAAGTCCCAAAAGGCGACATCCTTCTCCAAGTCGAAAAAATCGATCTAGGTCTTCTACCCCAAATCGCAAACGGAAACATTCTTATTCCCCTAAACAGCGTAACAGATCGAGGTCGAGATCAAGCAGTTCCCATAGACATCGCCGTGCATCAAAACATTCCGATTCGAGAGGTCGATCTAGACGATCTAGATCCAGTTCTTCAGGCAGACGTCACAGGGGATCCCCCCGATCTACTTCAAGAAACCGGAATAGATCACGATCATCCTCTGTACATCGACATCGTCGAAAGTCGCGGTCAACTTCCAGAAAAAGATCAAGATCTTCATCTTTGCCGAGGCGAGTTCGACCGTCACCATTGCCATCTCCCTCAAGACTGCATCGCAGACGTTCTAGATCAGTGACACCTCCTCCAAGGAATAATCGTGGGAACCGATCTACTTCTAGAGATGGCAGAAATAAGTCGAGATCAGTATCCCCTCCCCAGCGTCGCAACAGGTCAAGATCCAGATCGAGGGAGAGATATAGATCTCGATCGCCATCCGACTCAAGGTCAAGAGCAAGAAATTACTCTGGAGACCGTCGGCGGAGAAGTAGGAGCTCGTCGAAGTCAGATCGTTCGATTCCTCAGACACAGTCGTCCGGTCCACAAAGCACATGTATCATCAATGGAATTGTACATACAACGGGATCATCTACGTTGTTCCCTAAGATGGGCGATTCAAAGTATGACGTGGGGTCTTCGAATCGAATGAGAGAAGACTGGTCGGGGCGCAATAGAGAGGCTGACTCTTCAGCTTCCAGCGGAAAAAGACCTCCTTTGCCTATTAAATTTCAAATCACGAATCCAGCAGCTTCAAAGCCTGCACCCATTTCTTCTCAACTTCCCAATCCGTCATTTATTCCCACATCTCAACTGAAGAACTCAGCATTCAACATTACTAAAACAGTTATCAATCCTGCTGCTACAACTGTAGAAAAGAAAAAGAAACAAAAAAAGCAGGAACCTGCATTTCGTGTTGTACCAGATCCTAAGAAGGTAACCACAGAACAGCCCTCAAAACCCGAAGCTAGCGAGCCTCGGTTTCTATTAATCGAAGAAAAAATTCGACAATGGGAACAAGAGAGAAAAACTAACACACAAACGCAGGTTCCCGACCCAAATAAGACTAAACCAACTAAACCCTCTACATTCGACACAGTTACGGTATCGAAACCAAAACCGGCTCTGGACATCTTACAGTTAAAACAAACCGTTCTGAAGGATTTGCGGGAACTTAAAGCAAAAGAAGTTAGTGTGGCGACTAAGAAACCTCTCGCGAATTCAATTAACATTGAGGAGCTAAAACAGACTGTTCAACGAGATTTGAGTACCTTAAAAGACAAGCCAAAAGAAGTGGCAAACGTAAATGAAAATCCAAAACCTGTTCCGCGTCCACAGGAAGAAAAGAAATCTATCGACATTTCCGCAATTAAAAATACGGTCAGTGAAGGACTCCAGGAATTACGAAATAAGTTCAACAAAAAAAATGAGGGAACTTCGTCACATGATAATGCTGTGGAGAACAGTAGAAGTTCCGTAACGAAAGGTCATATTCCACTCAACAGCAACCGAGAGAACAAGCCCAATGCCGGACCTGAGCATTCAAAAGACATGAATGTAAACAATCGGGACCGGATAAATAAAAATCCGCCGCGTTCAAGATCCCCTCCTGCTTCGCGCGGAAATAATTCATCTGGTCGACCACGGAGCAATGAGCGCCATCATAATGAGGGTGCTTCGATGCTGGAGCCTGTAAATGAGGAGTTGGAAAGAATTAAGGAGGAAATACACCGACAAAGATTCCAGGAGGAAGAGAATCGCTTGAGAGCAATGGGCGACGAGGCTGGGCTGCACCAACTTTTTTATATGGAAGATAGGCGCCGTCGCCGATTGGAGGAGCGCCAGCTCACACGTCTGCGGCAGCTAGAGATTCAGCTAAAGAAGGAGAAGAACTTTGCGGAATTAAATGATCTTCGTCGCACGTGGGGGCCTCCTCATGAACGCTATGAACACGAGAAGGAATTGCGTCGACGTAGAGAGGAAGAGGAACATCAAGAAGCTCACCTTATCGGACAGGCTGAGGCTATCAGGCGCCATGAAGAAGAATATCAAGAGTGGTTAGAAGATGAAGCAATTGCTAGGCTTCGAAGTGCAGAAAGAGCTAGTCGTGGAAGTGAAGGTAATAAATAATTTGCGAATTTTACGTTAAGCTTGGTAATGCATGTCTTCCGCTGTGATAACGGTAATGGAAAGGAATGTTGATTCCTGAGAGTTGAGAGAAAGCAGAAAGTTATTTAATGAAATGTGATCATTTTTCAAGGTAAGTCGTAACCAATTTTCAGTCTAGTAAATAATGAATTATGCGTAAATATAATATAGGTCTTGTGCTGAGAAGGCGAACTCCATCGCCATCTTCATCCTCAGGTTCACGATCACAACGAATGGGCTCCCACCGAAGGTAAGTAGCAGTAGCATTTTTGAAGTTTTCGTTATTAACACTAAGAAGTCATCGCCACTTTTAGTAAAGATAACAATTTATTTTTTTTACTCTAGGCGCTCAAGATCTCGTTCTTATGAGCGCTACAGAGACGATTGGAGACAGCGAGGTCCTAGGAACCGAAGCCCCGAGATGGATTATG
>JAHZNI010002132.1:0-13467 GCA_027744415.1 Seira ritae | reverse complement strand
ATTTCCGGAGTTTTGTACGCACCTTAAAGATCAACTTTGAAATACGTGATTGTGGATTCGCGTCATTCCCCGCATACCTTTCATTTAATTAAGAATAATATTCCAAAGCAAGCAAAATGCGTAAGATTAATGTTAGATTTTCTTTGGCCAAAATTGATTCGTAAATCCGTATCCACGTTCTCATCCTCTTCGCTCCGATGGAAATGCTTGATGAAACTTGATAGGATAATGAATGACTTGAACTTGGCTTCATTTTATTTGTTATTGGACATCCTAATAATTGAGATCGTGCATCTTCACGAGTATTACGCTCTCTGGTCAATGGTAGTATAATCACTGTCACATAAAACACTTGATGATGATGAGGCGAAACCAAAAAGCAGACCACAACACAACCAGCTTCACTTGCCAGTCTTGCCATTCATAAAGTATATATTATTTGCAAACAAGTGAAGCCAAAGCCAATAAGGTAGGGATGACTTCAGAGAGAATTCAACATGGATTTTTTATATGAGGGGATGCTTAATTTTATATTATGAATATGAGAATCATGATGATATGCCGTTGCGGTGGTGGTTGTCGTCATCGTTGTTCTTTTACTTTAGTGATCTTTGTATCGTATCATAATCATGATATGATCAATACACACAGCTCAAGCAGTAAGTCAAGAAGACACACGCAAGTTTAGCTAGGAGCAGTCAGTCATGGGCCATGGGCAGCGGTTGTCTAAAAATGCATGCATTTTTATTAAACCTCATGGCGATCATTGTTACTTATACAAAGTTTCAAAGGAGAATATGTCTCAGTCAGGTATAAACAACTGGCACGCTAGCATCACTATCACCATCACCAACAAACACCATACAATCCAACCAAATCTTAACAAAAATCCTGAGGAGAAAGAACAAGCCAGAGAGAAAAAAAGGATCATGGAAGTCTCTTCTGACACAGGAATAAAGATAAAAACGTGATGATGGTAATTTCATATGAACGTGAGATATCCGAATATTTCTATGCATTTCAATTGTGTGATGCTGTGTTTTGTGATTGATTTGCTTCAAGAGAAAGTTTGAGGTTCTCTATAGCTTTCCTTTCAATGTTATAGTTCCATTCATTCCGTAACAAGATTTGTTAAACAGATTAAAGATCACATAAAAAAGTCGTGCCATGTCGGGTCGGAAAAACGTTTCATGTATGTATTGCAATTGAACAATCCATAGTATCCATACGGCTTCATGCCACATTAGAATATAAATAATTCCTGACATTTCATTAAGCAACAAAGCCAGTGAAAGAGTGAAACCTTAAAATCAGTTTTGATGATATTTTTTTGAACAATTACGAGTGAAAAGCGAAAATTGAGTGAATTTTCAATCAGTGTTTTTATCAAAATAGAAAACGAAGTAACTTTCGTAGAGAAGCGTAATATCAATCTGGAACAGAAGAATTGGAGAAATGGTCTGTTGCAGAATGACAAGCACTCAGGTAAACAATATTTACTTCTAATAAGAATTTTAGTCTTAAGTTTTTCGTTGTTTTATCGAAAAGTACATTCAGGAAACAAGAAGATGCTAAAAATCAAGACATAGTAAGACCATAGTCCAATGATGGTATCATAAAAAAGATTAGCTTTCGGGGAGCTTAAGTTAAGTATTTAGCATAATTCCCGCACTTATCGCATCAGACTGATCTGATCAGACAATTCATTTAATAGTTTATTATGACTATTAAAAATGTTTTGATTGTTGTTGGCTCTTGTCATTCATCCTCCTCCACTGTAGTACTATCTTTATCCGAATCAAAATAAACGTCAGATTGGACACGTCTACGTGACTGACTACTGTCTCGTCATGTCACGTCGTGATCGTAGTGAGACGATGTAGGGATGAGTCGGAGAGCCAATGGTAAATGGCAAAAGCTAAAATGCATACGACATGCATGCATAGCGCATGTTTTTTGGAGAGGAAAGGGCAATTTACAATTTATGGGAGAAAATGTCATTGTTTATATAAACGTTCTTGTCCTAACAATGACACTTGAGCCTGTGGTGGTCTCATGTTATTGATGAACATACATATGATGATGATAGTTATCGTGGTGATGACATGCTAATGAGTTGAAATTGAAATGGCACACTCTCGCGAACGCGAAGGCACTAGTCTGGAAAAGTCTATCGTAATTATAACGGGAGTGGGAGTGGTACGGAAAGAATAATTTTGTTTACAGGAAAAGGCAATAAACTTCTGTGCCACGTGCTGGAAATTCTTGGAGCAGTTACAGTTGATATCAAGATTTTTTGAATCAATAAAAATTGCATCGCATTTTTATTATTGTAATTAAATCCTAGTATGCTGCACCAATTGTGACAAGTTTGATATTTTTAGTGTAGTAAAGGTCAGGCAGAGCAAATGTACTTCCTCATCTACAACTCTCTTTAATCCAATTAATGAATTACAAGCACATCTATTTATTTAAATGAAACTAATTTAACTTTAAAATGCGCAAATAGTGAGGATAAGTTCAACATAAATTATAGCATTTGCCTTGAGATTTGCCTTTAATTTGTCTGTGCATTGCATTTTATGAGAACTTAAATTGCAGTGCACTGAATTGGCTAAACTGATGCAAATAATACTAATAACTTGATGAAAGAGGAGCGACTAAGGTTTACTAGCGGCGAGAGGGTGAAAAGTCGAGTCTATAAATTAATCACTTTTTTTTCTGCTGAAGATGCTCCTGACATGTACATAATGGAAATGGCAAATGACCTGATGTCATGCCACGAAGATGATCTGATCCAATATATATTTTGATGCAGAGGAAGAAATACATGCCGTATGCGCCAGTCTGCAAACTGCGAAATTATATTCCATTTATAAAAGTCGAGCATTTTTTACTTCTCAACAAAAGAAGGTGCTTGTAAATACATGTCATTATTGTGAAATTTTTTGTTGTTCTGTAATGATGATATTGTGTCACGTTCAAAAACTTTGACGTTTTGATAGTTCCACAAGGAGTCAGACGCTTTTTTTCCTATAAATTTTTTTCTTCCATTGTGAAAAATTACGTCAGTCTATTTTATCCTAAAAATACCTACCTGCGCTCTGTGCATAGCAAAAATACATCTTATGCACAGGTGTAAATAGTCAGTAGGGGAGAGCACGGACAGGTAAAAGCATGAAAAAATCTGAACGATTTTCTTCTTCGTCTATTTTTTAGTGTTGCTCGCACAGGTTGAGTCCTTTCTCTAGCTGCTCTAAATATAATAATTATCTCATCATCATCATCATTTTCTACCAGAAATCATTTTTATGGAGTACACAATTACCCAAAAACTCATGCATAATATGCTTTGATTACATTTTATTATCACAGAAAAGCAAGTCTGATGCTGATGTCGATAGTCAGTCATAGTGTAGGCTCGTCATATTCAATTGCAAGTTTTTTCCTCTCTTTCTTGACGATGAATGAAGATGAGAATGCGTAACAGATCAATAAATGAAGAAACGTGAATTGTGAATATTATGATGTGATGTGATATGATATGATGGGATGGTGTAAGGCAGTGTATGCCCTCCTTGCCTTAATGTATGTTTTGATTTGGCTAAACCACCTGTAAATAATGACAATGGACAATAAAGATTTGTGATCAGTGTAAGCCACCCAGTTAGCTTTGTCAGTTAATAAGGTCATAAATTATCTGAAAAGCATAGGTCCAAAAAAGCGTATGTATGGGCTTAACTTTCTAACGTAAGAACCGCCGCAATTGCAATGCACACACACACACAATACATACATTGCAAAATAAATCTTCGGCTTGACTCACATTCATAAAAATCACGAACTTTTTTAAGGTTTGGCTTCTCTACTACTAATACTACTACTGCTACATTCACTCAAACTCAATTTGTTTATCGGGACCGTAAAAAGAGTTTGGCCTGAAGGGATGATGTGTGGCGGGCGAGTAGGCAAAATAATAGACGGCAAAATTTTGCGATTCGTTTGATTGTGATTTGCGGTGGTTGAAATGCCGCAAGAGAGAAAAACGGGAAAAAGCAGGAGCGATTCTAAGAAATTATAATGAAATGAAATGATTGATTTGCGATGATTTTATTGTTTCTCGATCGACGTACATGTTCATATTCTATGGAATATTTTCGAAGCAAAGCCTGACGCAGATTTCACACGACGACGACCACATCTTACCTGTCAATCAGAAACATTGTAGACTACAGCCATTAGTGAATAATGAGAAACAATCAGTATTTCGCGAAAACCTCTAATCTCATAATATGATTTGAATACGAAAGTACTCACGGGAGAAGGAGATATATCTAAAAAAAAATCTTCCAAGAGTATCATCATCATATCAGCAAAAATGAATTTTTATTTAATAAGTTGTACTTGGACATACATAAGTTGAGTCAAACCAGAAAAGTTGTCCCTGCTTTGTGGCATGATTGATTGAGCTGGCGGCAGTGGACATTTATTTGCATTATTACACAACCAAACCTGCATAAAAGAAACGTAATGTGTCTTGGCTTTACCATAGAATTGTCCAGCTTCTGTTTTTCTGGAAACCACCTCGCCATCGCCAGACATAGAGGCGGCTCGCTGGAAGCCAAGCTGCCTGGTCTGGTACTTCATAATTTTGTCTCTACAGAAGCACAAGCAAATGACTTTTTATTATTACCTTAGAAATCTAATATTCAGTATCATATTATGTGACCTTAAAATGCTTCAATAAATAACTATATTCTTCTCTTTAGTTCATCTACATAATCCACAAATTGATCAAGTCTGCATTCGTTTTGGCAAATGCGTAGATGTGTAAATTGTAAATCCTTTCCATCAAATTTTGCACATTTACAATTTTTTCACCTCTCTAAAAAATCCCATGAAAAAAGAAACATGAGCTCATCTCTTTTATTAAAAATCCTACAATATGTACACCATCGCAATAGCAGCAAACCGGCCATCCACTCTCCACCACCTCAATTTATTTTTTCTTCAGCTTTTGTCATCCCTCCTCAGCTCAGTTATTACGGGGATGGATACCTACACAACACCAATAATAATAATTGTGTGGTGTTTGTTCACATCATCATCATCATAACATTCAAACTCAACCGAAAGTGCTTTTAGTCTAACGACATGTTTAGTAGATATTATATTGCTAACCTTAATACTGCTGCAACAATCAAGATCAAAAACTCTAAATATTTTCAACTGCTTTCGCATCCAATGTACCTCTTCTCATTTTTGTCGAGCAATAATAATATCAAAGATCATTTCCCGAAAGTGAGCATGAACTTCATGAAATGCATGAGAAATTCATGCAGAAACAATTTTTAATAAGCCGCGACTTGATCTCACTACAATAAATTAGCTTCTTAACGAGGTACTTTTTCGGGGAATTTAGCCATTTCATTTTTTTCTTCTCATTTTCGAATTGTAACGTCGGGAGATTCTCAATACTCATTATATTCCCGTCATGTCACGTTTATTTATGAACTAATTTTGTGTCCATGTATTTTTGGTTCGGGTTCTTAAGAGCGCCGCCATTTCCAAGGCACATACTCATAATCATGATCATGTACACAACATTATGCATGTTGTTCTTATTACCTACACGTTGCGTTGTAATAATAATATATGTGTTGACATTGTCTAACAAAATTTTGGTTTTTTTAGAAAATACGTAGAATGACTTAGATGCATATCTGATTGATCGCCTTACTTTTACATTGCACTATATTTCTTGCCCAACTTCCGTATTGACTCTATTAGCATAAATCTATTTATTGCATCTTGATTTGATTCCCCGTACTTTTCCATAAGGTCACACTCACCCACAAGGTAATTGGAGAAGTGTTAAGGAAAACTGATACAAAAATGGCGATCGTCTCACGATAAAGCTCGAATCATAAAGTGACTTTCTTGGACTAAATACTTTAGGACTTGTTGTGAAAAAGATGGAGGAATGTATGTATGCTAAAATGAAATATAATCTCAAATGAGACAACATGGCGCTCGCTCCCTCCTCACTCACCCTGTGTGCATTTTTGTCCCTTTTTTCTGTTTCTGGCACAGTGCCATAATATGCAATGCCATCAAATCATAGGGAAATCACCAAAAAATTACCCCTGCAACTTGCTTTGCATGACATCTCCCTTCAAACGACGATGTTCTCCGCTGTTTTGCTTTGCAAATGTTATTGTAAACCAGATAAGGTTACATCACTGCGTGATCTGATGATATGATAGCTCACAGGGCTTGAGCATATTGTTTGCACACGTGTAATTAGCAAATTTTCCCAGTTTTTTAAGCATGCGGTCACCAGGTGATAGTGTACGTTGTAATTAGGATAAAAAGACTTCTTTCGTTGCTGCAGGATTTTATCCCAAAATTGCATAATTCTAAATTCTGGAAAGATTTTTGGATCAGATAAAGCGCAAGTGAACCATGCCATGAACACGTACACAAACAAAATGACATAATCTTGTTTTGAATTTACTTACCCATCCAACCCCAATGGCAATATGAACCAAAGTCACAAGTCAGTTTTGTTTGGGTAAACGATTCAATAAATCTTTACCACTAAAGTGAAATGGTAACAACGTCAATATCAAGTGGATAGTATTAATGGGGGTGGGCGAATCCGGACTATCGGATGATGGAATGGAATTGTACTATTTTTTACCTCCTTGCCCCGCCTTCTTGAAGTTACTTCATTCATAAATTTCTGTGGTCATTATTCATAAAATTTTGTAAACATTTCGTGTTCAGCGGTAGTGGCAACCTTAAACGCTAAACTTCAGCCAAAGTAAGGTTTTAGGCTTTGATCGGCTCGGGAAAAGGAATATTATATAATAATGCATCCAGGTGAAATTTAATGTTTCATGTAAAAATTGTGTATAATCAATCACGTACTTGTGGATTGAAGCACATTATCCAGTAATTACTAGTAAGGCCATACCCAGCATCGTCATCCACTGATTTTAATAGTGTCATGATCATCAGCAAAATATTATTTTTTTTTGCCTAAAAATGGGTGGCTCCCAGAGAATATTGAATTTTCATAATCACCCTTCTCCTCCTCCCCATCAAAATCTACTTGAGAAGCGATGATTTCTTCAGAGATGTTAAATTCGGCACCAAAACAGTGTAACACGAATGAAAATGAGCTTAAGATAGTACATTGGCAATTTCTCTAAACTTTTATGGGTTTTTATCACCCCTGCGCTGCATCAAAGTGAAGGAATGAATAATATATAGTTTGAAATCATGAAACAAGTTTTTTTTAACAAACTGGCACAGCGCGAATGAGTCATCAAGAGCTCGGAATCACAATCGCATACGCCACCCTCTCGCTGTAGTAAAAATATAGAAAAAAGGCTCTGGGGATAATATATTCCCTTTCAAAGATAATTGACGAGCTTTTTTTCGTTTCATTGAGAAAAATGAGCTTATTGCGTGGCACTTCACCCTTATTGGAAGATACATTCTGAGATGATAATACAATCTGCTTAATATACATAATAACAGAATGAATGGATGGGATAGGTCATTTTGCGGGTTATTTATGTGTGGCATGCAAATAAAATATTAGCTTGCGCTGCATAAATTCTTTCAGATATATATTTTTTGTAAAAGTAAAACTAGAAGTGCTATTTTGGTCAGCTAACTACATGCTCGACAAATTTTTCATGTGGTGTATAACATGGGAAATGGGGTGGTGGTGATGGTGGTGATTTTGAAACTTGGTTGGACAAAATGTCTGAAATTCCCCTGATCTCGGTCTTAGCGTGGGTGGGAGGATGATGGTATTGATGACCACTTAGCGTGATAAGATTTTTTTATCGGTCTTGTTTTTGAAATGAGAGATTCCCGCTGGCCATAATCGTAGAACATAATTAAGATAATGGGGCCAGGCCAAACCTAGAGTTCAGAATAGCCATCGAGCGAGACCAGACAAGTTGGCTCATTATCATCTGAAATGGTTCATTACAATATTATGTCGGTTATTAAAATGACTTGTTATTTCACGGTCTTCCAAAAAGTCTTTTAAATGGATCATGTTGGCGTGAAATTGAATCTTTATGAAAGACCAAGAATAATGCTGGAATAATTAATTGGGAAGATTATTCACGACGACGAAGTGATGCGATGGCGTATCGTGAAATATTACCTCATTGGGATTGAGACCGGGTTCATTATCATAAACACGGTGCGTTGCATCATATCCATTGTCTTTATCCCCTTATCTTTTGCCCGATCCTCGCATGTTTACATAATTAATGTTTGGCAAATTTTTTAAAATAAATCCAGAAAGACAATTTCTTCAGCAAAAAACAACAGAACAATCCCATCTCATTTTGGCCGATTTAGACGAGCGCTATACATACCTATAACCAACCATGTAATCACCCACATTTTCGACAAAAAAGTATAATTTGCATAATGAGCAAAAATCAGTTTGGAGTATTAATTACGTTTGAGTCTAATGATAACATTCACAATACTGTCAGGTCAGTATTCATTCATTACTTGGGAGAGATCAAGCCCCTCTTTGTACAAACTTAATTTCTTACCTTGTCATTCACAAAAGACTTGGTGGCCCGAGGGATAGTTGTTTATTTTCTACAATAATAATAACCACCAACTTTTCATTCATAAATTCGTTAAAAGTCCACTCTTAAATTTTTCAAGGTGCACTAATAATAATATCTTTCCAATATCACGTCACGTGACATCTCTCGTTCTTTCCTCGTAGTACACAACCCGCTGTGGCTTGGTTCATTCATAAAATTGAGAAAAAAAAGGAGCAGCTCGTATTTTTCTCGTGCTTTCATCCATTATTTTTATGCGAAATTACACTTAAAAATATGCTCAATGATGATGATGATATGATGCTATAATGAAATGATGATGATGATGCAGTGAACAACAGGTGCAATACTAGTCCTTTTCGATCTACGCAATTTTTTTGCAAAAAATATATATTATGCCTTCACTTACCTTACCCATTTTTTGCACGACAGCTATTGTTATCTTGAAACCTTTGGTGTCCCGTGAGTTTTTTTTGGCGAGTCTTATGTAATAGAGTTGTGATGATAAAGATGCCCCTTTTGTGTGATATTTTTTTCCATGAATGAGTAAAAAACTAACTTTTCATGAATGAAACAATCTGTAAGTGAACATATTATTGTAATTTACAACCAAGCCGCGCGACAGACTGCCCGACCGGACAACATCACAAACAAGGTAAAAAAAGATAATGTGAATGAATCGAGACATTGTATGCATGCATTCTCCCATAATTCTTCTCCATCAAGTTTCATTTTAATATCAAAAGAGAGGTTGGTTACTTTATTTGCTCGAAGATCTTTATGGCATTTCTCATGCATTCTAATTATGTATGTATCTACAAAAAATAAATTGAAAGATGAGAAAAAAACGATCGAATTCTCCTTCTTTTTTCACGCATTTATGAGAAAAGCGTGCGGTGGTGATGGTGGTGAGGGCGTAAAAAATATTATGGTCTTCTATCCCATTTTCCTTCCTTAACTTTATTTATGCAAAGGAATTATATCATCCCTTTTATTTTTCAATTAGCTAAAAAATACTCTGACCTCATCATCATTTTTATCATCATTTTGTCAAGGAATGTAATATGCACTGATTTAGTTTTTTTCTAGGAGTGGAGTGGTAACACTATATATAAAAAAAAGTTTCTCTGGTTGATTGTGATGTTGATCATTCATCTGGAAGATTTGTTGTTTTCCTGCGTCAGAAAGTAAATAAAGTCTAGGGACTGATATTTTATTCAAAAGTTGATTTAAATCAAGAGAGGAGCGATGACTCATCTCAATCATTTTATTTACCTTCAGAGGTTTGGCATCAAGCAGCAGGTGTGGTGGGTTATGGTTTGAGCTACATCTATCGCGCTCATTGCGATTAGTCTTGATGCATCTTGAACTATGTATTGTTGGATCTGATGAAAACATAAATATGAGATTAAGAATGTTCTCAGTTTTTTATGAGAATATATCACTTTAAGACTTTTATCGATTTTTATTGTCTCCTGCTATCGACCAATGACAGCCTTTCCTGTTTAGTTAAATAATGCTGATAACCATCAACATTCACATTCTCACATCATCGCTGACAATAGGTATGCATGCAGAATTCGTTCCTTGGTCCTGGTTCGCAATCACAGCAGAGCACGCTTGCGAGATTAGAAGAGATGATGGGATGATGCTTTATAAAAACGAGCGAATAAAATGCAAAAAAGTTGAAGGAATGAAAACTGGATTCCGCGTGAGTGACAGAAACACGATATTAAAATGGCAGTAAAATGGGTGAGCGGAAAAAAATGAACTCTGCTTTCGCCGTCTCCTGTCACAAAGTCGGCTTTCATTTCGGCGTGCGGCGGCAGGACGTCGGGTTCAATTGGTGACTGCATGATGACATAAAATTAATGTTTTTAACTTTTTTACGCAATAAAATATCATGGATCCTAACGATAAGTGTTAATTGAAACAAGCCAGGAGAGATAATAGGCAAGGAAATGTCTACATGAGTTTACGTAATAGAAAATGTTCCCTTTGAACTCATGCTACATAAGTTTATTCCATGTAAGGAAGCAAATCTTACTCGAATATTCTTTCTTGGAATAATTTTCAAATGTGTAATTTTCTTACAAAGAATATGATAGCATTTTAGTATTTCTTTCCGCTGCTCGATGTTTAGTAGCACTTCACACAAGATTTCATGATTTTGAGCTGACGAAATTTCGGGTTCCTCCAAACAGCTCTAACTAAGGCTTTGCTGCTGTATTTTCGGCTCACGCCAAAAAGTCGAGTTGACCTTAGTTCGTGTTCTCCTCAATATTTTACACAGACACAATGATGCTCCTTTTGTTTGTCGTTAAAAAGATATGCTGATGAGAAGAAGGAGGGGAGTAGGGACCCCTCCTTGAAATCCATACGTAATTAGCCACTTGATATGGATGAGTTTAGGGTAGGACGATGTAGCCATCATTATCATCATGATCAACAGCAACCTTTAAACTTCTACTAACGTGCCATCATCATCATCACTATCACCATCCACTGTAGCTCCAATCCACGTTAGTGTAGCTCTACGATTATAATGACCCGAGACATAATTTTATTAAGCAGTAGTAAAAAAAGAATTTGTAAAATGCTAATAAAAGTAGCACAATAAATATTGAGTGTCCAATGAAATCCAACACTAAATCTAAAACTAAACGGCCGTAGATAATCAACAAGATGCATATTACATGTGATGTGGCAGGAGGATAAAAAAATTGTCTTTTTTGAGGGAGAGCAATATGCGACTAAGAATGTTTATGGTTGAACGTGGGCATAAAGGTTCGTTTATACTTTGGGGCATGAAAACATTTAATTAAACTTGATAGACATGTAACGTGAATATCTTTTCCTATTATTTAATTGTTCATCCGCTCAAAAAGACCTTCCTTCCACCCCCACTATTCTCAACTCAAACAAAACTAAAATCGTTTTTTTTTATTTCGCACCCCCGCTATATGCACATTTTTATTAGGGATGATGATGATGCTAAGGCTGAGAGGAATCAATAAAAGGAGATGTTATGCTAAATATGGAATGTTTGAGGCATTTTAATTATAATTAAGTACACTCATAAGACGACAGAAGAATACTTAAGGGGTATATCGCATCGTAAAAGTTGCCGCAGCACAACAGGCTGGGCTGAAAGGCAACCAATATGATCTTGAGAGAAGAAAAATTATGTAGTTTTTGAAGGAGGAGAATAATATTTTTACGTTGGTTTAACTTATGGAATTATTGTGACATGCTTATGGCGAATGAATGCAGTATCTGGTGTCTTGATATGATTATATGATGAAAATTACACACTTTCTTGTAGAGTAAAGTGATAAGACTTGGGTGAAGTGTAATTTGATATTTTTTATTATTTTATTACTAAAATTGCATACCAGTTGAATGCAGTTTTATTGAAATAAATGATTTGCATTGAAATTATTTTGGGCTAAATAGTGGAAAAGGATGGGACCGGTCCGTACTTCCGGTTCATTGTCCCCCTTCTTTACAAAAACACCTGCGCTTTCAGAATTAAGTAATCACAACGAGCACTGCGTAGTTTTAAAATTCAAATAAATTGAAAAAAGATGCGTTGTGGCATAGGCTTGAAATGAAAGTGATAGTTTCACTTAAAATGCAGATTGGCAGAAAATAAGCTTGCTTTCTCCTTTTCTTTGTAACAGGATTTCCTCTGGGTGAGCTACCTAGCAGTATTAATGGTCTTTAGTATACTTGACCACGAGGGAAGTGCCTTTTTCATTTTGGGTGTTAAGGGCCAGTCTGGAAGAAAATATGGTGGAACTCAGCTCCAAAATAATCACCATCAGCAACAGTATTTAATGCGACCTTCTCCCGCCAGAGACTTTTTTCCAATTAAAAAGCTTCAAGAACCAGTGGGGACAAAGTATGATCCCCGGACAGAGGAAATGGATATTCGAACGTTGAGAATGAAGCTGGGCAAGCATTTTGATCCAAATTATATGAGTATACGGAGGCCGTATGAGATGACGACACATCCCAATGGAACGATGAGATTTCCATTTAAGCGGAACAAAAAAGGCAGGATTGTGCCAGTCAACGAGGTATTCAATACTTATTCAGTTTTTTACATATTTCGCAAATGGACCATTGGATGAGTATAAATTAATTACTCCAATTTAATACCCTGCTATGTTTTAGAATGATGAGCAAGCGAACCAAGTCCCAAAGTTCATACGGAAATTGCAATATGGTGCTTTATCTCTTCCGGACGGAACAAAGCTGAGAACGAGACTCACTCCAAAACTGCGTAGGAAACTTGTCCAGTTCCTTTGGGCTTATACGTCCTGCCCTGTAATAGAAAAGTGGAGGGATCTAGGAGTCCGCTTTTGGCCAAGGTGGTTGAAGGAGGGCCAGTGCCATTCAGAAAGGTCATGTTCCATCCCTCCCGGCATGAGCTGCAAACCTAGTGAGGCTGAATATAAGGTAAAGCATTTTATTAAATCTTAAACATTTTAATTCAGTAAGATTTTTATAAAAATGATTTATGATTGCAATCAAGAAAACCGGGAAGTACCTGCAAGTGTATACTTCCCCAAGTTTTTACCTTTACTTTACCAATCACGTTTCAGTTTACCCCAATCCAAGTTTCATTCCCTTCACATTCCCATCTCGTGATCAAATGTAGTTCTCATTTGATTACTGGCAGAATACTTCTGTGAATGAATAGTTTACTTAGTTAGTTCTCTAGTTAGTGGCTCAACTTTCAGTTGTTGCTTACCAAAATCTTTTGTTGTTAATTTTGTAGGTCCTGTTGAGGTGGCATTGTCAAGACTATGACAAAGCGAAGAAATGCCGATGGATTCAAGTGAGGCAT